>CAXKVX010002233.1:0-85723 GCA_964058865.1 Eleocharis quinqueflora
AATAATGTAAATAATAATATAATAATAATAATAATAATCACAATACAATAATAATAATACTAAAAATAATGACAATTACAACAATAATATTAATAATAAAATAATGACAATAATAAAAATAATAAATATAATAGTAATGATAATAATAATAATAATAATAATGACAACTACAATAATAATAATAATAATAATAATATCAAATATGATGATTATAATGTAATAAAATAATAATTTTGCTAATCATGACACATGATAATTTACTAATTCTATCATTTTGTTGAATTAACAAAATAGCACTAATCAATACTACTCACAACTTACTAATTCATATTTGAATCACATTTTTATGTGATAACAATACTAAATCATGATTAGTACTTTTTTTTGTTATCCAAACACACATGTTGCTTTATTTTATTTTATTTGTGAATGAAAAGAAGGTAGCCACTTAGTCAAAGGCACAAAGCCTATCTGTGTAATAATAGATCTCGTGTGATAGCGACATAGCTAATCATTAATTATCAATTTAAAAACCCCACCATTATGTTGCCTATCGTCATAAAACAATTATAGTCTATAACCACTTTTTAGAGTAAGCACATGATATGAGTCTGAGTCTGCTATTATTCCAAAGGAAAAACTTGGTCATGCCTTTTTTTTTCCTTAGAATCTATTGATTAATCACGACCGGTTCGAATTATCTCTTCTCTGTTCGAAAAGATTGCATCGCTCGTCTAAAATCCAACGATTCTGAGGAGAATAACATAATCATGTTATCTCTTTTTGGAATAACAAATGATACTGATTCTGACATGCCATAAAAAAAACAACTGATACCAATTCGACGTGCCACCCGTGCCCGGTGTCTTAGTCAATCCAAAACAGAAAAAACAACCACCTGATTTTTGACCAAATAAAGAGGTAAAAAAAAACGACTGAGATAACAGGATAAACGAACAAAAAACAAATATAAATTATTCTTAAATTTCAGGTTCTTCACTTTTTATTTACCCTTCAAAAGTATTTATCATTAATAAAAAATTATTTAAATAAAAATTAAAAATTGTTCATACTTAGTACATGAAGTGTTTAAATTATTATTTTTAAATAATTAATAACAAATAAGTTCAAACTTAATTTGAAAGTTGAAAACATTTCAATACACTTATAAAAAACATTCGCATATAATTAAACATTTAAAGCAATTTGTGTGGACCCCTCCAAGATAAGTCCCCGAAGACTTTGAAGAATCAAAATTGGAGGCGAGGAGTCCTTAGTAGACTTTAACAATGAAACAAAGAGGCGAAGACTTCTGAACCCTCTTTTAAAGGAAATAAGGAATGCTAATTTATTGATGTGATGGGGTCGTAGTGTTTAAAAGATAAAGATTAGTACCGGATTTGTTAAACCTGAAAGAACACATACCTAATACGGTGTACAATTGCACTAACTATGAAATGCAGCACAGACATACTGCAAGTTAATAAATATGTACTGTTACATCTTTTTACAAATTGAGACTGAAATAAAATAAAAACCCTAAAACGTTGTAATGACTTCCAACAGGAACAAAAGAAATTTGAGAAGAATTTTCTGATGAGATGCATTTAGAGAATCAAAATTGCCACTACTTGATCCTAATTCCTATCCAAGAATGAAATAATATCTGAAGAATATACATCAGAACATCTACCTGCCTCCAGGGCTCAAGGGGAAAAAAATACTGTTGTTCATTTGCCAAAAGAAGCTTTCCAACTTAGATATCCAAAATCGAGTATAATACACAACTATGGAGTGCTCACATCTTTACCAGATTCGTTGTTATTTCCATTCTCTGTATTCTTCCCATTCATTTGATTTCTAGGTCTCTGCACAGTACAACAAATAAAGTCAGCATTTTCCCTATCTATTGAAACGCTATAAATGATATATTATTAAGAATAAAAATAGACCAATCACATACAAGGTC
The DNA here is from genome assembly GCA_964058865.1 of Eleocharis quinqueflora. NCBI lineage: Eukaryota > Viridiplantae > Streptophyta > Magnoliopsida > Poales > Cyperaceae > Eleocharis > Eleocharis quinqueflora. Next base: position 1,970 of record CAXKVX010002233.1, read on the forward strand.
AAGGCTATCATGCGAATTCCCATTCAATAGCTTGGTGTTTTCTTCCTTAGTTTTCCCATCTTTGTCTTTAGACGCCGTTACAGGAAGTAATGTTGAAGTCCCAACTGACCTGTCAGGCATTTCTGTACACAAAAAAAAAAACAAGTAGGTTGGATTTAATTGTTTAATTATGACTTTTCTATCAAAATCCAAAGATGACATAAACAAAGAGAAGAACAACAAGAAAGCATTGCAATAGACAGTCACCTGATAGCTTCTTGTCAATAAAAAACACCACCAGATTCACTGTATACCTACACACATATAAATGAAAAACAATTAGCACAGACCACTAGAAGAAAAAAATTATGAATAGATTTATATGTGAAAAGAAGAAACTCTTTGTTAGCTTACCATGCCACAACCACATCTACTGAGTAGTGCTTGCGAGAGGCTATTATAAGAAGACTCTGAATTATAGCAGCTATCCAACCAAGCACTTTAATGAAGTTTTTAGATCCATATTTTTGGTAGGTGAGAACAAAGACAAGAGTAAATATCATGTGCGATGAGAATATCAAGTCACCACAACCAAACAGGGTTCCTCTAGGAACTGCAGCCAAAACAACAGAAAATATAATTATCAATACATAAGTGATATGAAAATTGCCATGATTTAATTAAAGAAAAAGGAAATTAATTAAAAAGGAAGAAGCTTCACATACAGTTAATCAACAGAACCTCTACTACATTGTCTGGTGGCGGCAATCTGGCCAAAGGAGAGCCCTGCATGCATATAAAAATCAACTAAATTTCTACTATTCCAGATGATGAGAATTCAAATCTGTGTTCTTTTTTTTCCTATTGACATTGGATATGAGTTATTTTAGTCCAAAAAAATAATAATAAATAAACAAATGACATAATGAAAGGAGACATACCTCACGGCAATGGTAATTAGGGCCAGGAAGTTGAGTAGAATAGAATGTGATAATTCTCAAACTTTGAGACATCTGCACAGATCATAGCATCATTAACACCAGAAAATGACAGATACTGGTATAAATGTAGAAAAAATAAAAACATAAAAGATACTAACACATAGAAAGGCAAGAACTCTGCGCCAGATAAGGACAGTGTAGAAGCGTTTGTTTTTAAAGACAAATGGGCTAAATGTCCACTGAAAAAACAAAGTACAAGTTACTAAGATCATAAAAGTATATTCATTAATGAATTGCAAACAAAAGTATAATAGGAAGGTCAGATTTTAACTGAGAAACATGTCCCATACCAGCACAAAAGAAGCAAAGATGCTGGCAAATAGTATCTCACTGACATAACCCCTTTCTTTCCCTAGTTCCTAAGTTTTAAAAAAGTAACAGAACCATATTCAGAAAATATTATTTCTTGTAGTTGTTGCTAGCAAATAATTAGAAAAATAAAGATAAATTAAATAATAAATAAATGCCTACAGGGAGAAGCAGGAAACCAAGATCATGGAGAACAGGTCCAGGCCTATGCAAATAGTGAACTCCTCTTGCTGCTAACCCATGTATATACTGCTCATAGTAAGAATTAAATGAAATATGATTAACTTCACAATTATTCAAATAATGTGCATTTATATTAGTAACATACTTTTTGGCACAAATGGAAGTCAACAGGATAAAATCTTCACCCATTCACATATTAGTATTATAGAAGTAACATACTATTATCAAGAAGTATGTAAATTGATGCCAATTAGTACAATTCTTCCAGTTTTATCTGCTGAACATTTAACTGAACCTCAAAATTGCAGCTATACCAATGGATTTTCTATAATTTCCAAAATATATAAAGCCTATAAGTTCCCTCTATTGTAGAAAGAACTAACCTGAAAAATCAATCCAGCAAGAAGAAGCTTCCATTTCTCAGAAAGAAGCTTCAGCTCAATGGCTGTCTCTGACAATAACCTTCTCGGTAGCTACAATTAGACATTTTCCTCCATTATTAAACCAAATCATGACATAAATCCTCAACAGAAAAAAATAAAGTAACAACAAATATAAAGAACAAAAATGTGATTAAATTACCTTAGAAATCCGGCGAGCAATATAGAACGACATGTCGGAGGTTAGAAGCACCTTTTACAATCCAGACCCCGTGAATTTCTTAAATTGCAACACGGCCGCTTCGGATCCTGCCTAATGGCCGGTTGTCGCCTCAAATGGTATTGAAATTTGAAAGGAGAAGAGAAAAATGGAGGCACGTAGAGAGAAAGAGAGAGAGAAGAAAGACAGATATTGAGAGAATTAATTGTATCAGCTGGAGCCAGGAATTCAACTTTGCTTTATTTATGTGCCAGCAAAAGGTATTTAGAAATTGGAATCTCTCTTCTCGTTTCGACCTGTCAGATCTTATATATTACACAATCGCACACTCTAATTTATTTATTATGAATCGCTTCTCTCTCTGTACAATTTATCCAGAAACGAGCGCTTTACGCATGTGATGTGAATTCGATAAAATGGAGGAAAAAGGAGAGAAGGGATCGGAGAGGAAATCGATTTCTAGAACGCGGGGTTGACACGGATCTTTCGAGACGGCTCTCTAATTCTCGAGTTGCCACTCGGATTGTACAACTTCTCTCTCCATTTGTGAAGTGGGTTGTGCGTCTCTTTAGAAATGATTTTTTGTACGAATGGTTACGAGAAAGAGAATCAGGGAACTGAAGAACGGTGGGGTCGCCTTTTTTAACTGCGCCAGCGAAGAAATTTCGGACCAGTGCTAAGCAAAGAATTTGGGTTCTCCTGTGGCGAAGGGATGTGATTTACTGTGCGGTTAATGGGTAACCTAACCGCTGTTTGGAATTTTGATCAATGATTTCCTCATCTCCACCAAAATTAGGTCATCTAATAATAATTATAATATTTGTCATTAATTTAAAATTTAGTTTTGAGTCCTAAAATTATTATGTGGAGACTTTTTCTGTTGGTCAGAATTAGTACTAAATTTGCAAATTATTCGTTTTAGCACTTTACCAAATAAATATACGAATAAACATATTTACCAAAATTTTATATTATTTGCCAATAGATCGTCCGATATTTTTTGAATATTTTGCAAATTATTAGCATATTGTTAACCATTATGATACCAATTATTTGCATGAATTGTTCCTCAAATCTACTCTTGTTTGTCTTCAAAGCATGAACCTTTTTATCTCATCAAGTTGTCTAAATCATTCAGTTTCTCTGAAGTAATCATTTTTCTGGATCATTCATTTTTTTTTCTAAACTATTCAATTTTCTTAATCATTCATTTTTGCAATGTATCTAGATTCTAGAACATAGTGCAAAATGAGAACGCTTTACCTTTCTCGTGGAGACCAAACAGCCCTGGAATTCTGGTCTGGTTTGACTGGTAAACGGGCTAGAGAAAAGGGATCCGAATCTGCTGCTCTTATTTGATGCGAGTTTTTGGCTCGATTCGATACGATCGAATCGATAGATCATTACGAACGGCTGTGATTTGATTCAAAAGACAGAAATTTTAGCCGTTAAATGAATTTTTAACGATCCAGATCTAAATAAATACGAGAAAAAAAAAGAATTATAAGAGCAGCGGATTTGATTCCGAGAAAAAGAAGCAACTCCCGCTTGGAATGTTTGAATGAGCTAATCAAATACGATTATTAGATTATACTAATTTAAAAACAAAGTGGTCCCCATCGGTGGACCCCATCTCCTCTGGGAGATCAATACAAGTTCCTCCTGTCGCTATCTGCACAGATTGTTCCGTTATATGCCAGTTGGAATCTCTACCCTTCCACGCAATGTTGCCATGTGTGTTGCATGATTGAACATCACTGAGTTTTTTTTTTTTTTTTATTCATTGCTTGTAGGCTTACAACACACACCCACAAATAAATCAGAAATAAACTTGAAAACCCCTCTAAAAGTAACTTCTAGCGGAGCTTGAACCTCAGACCTCCTCCATGAAAGTCTTCTGCCTCACTACTACACTAGATAGTATTTGCCAACATCACTGGTTATTAGTACAGCATGGGATTAGTCAGATTGTCTCCTTGCTCTAATGATTGAAGAAGATATATAGCAGTTATTCTAAATATAAGAAACTAATTTCATTTTACACATTAATTAAATAATTCAGAATTTTGAGTTTAAGTGATGAAACTTAATTACAGTTTCTTTTGACGTGTTGAAAATAATTAAAGTGCCATTGTTGGTATTTGATGGAGCAACGCATAATAGATGAATTCTTCTTCACATTTCTCTGTCCTCTCCTATACATTATTATTTCAAAATTTAATTGATAACTCTAGTGGTAACAATTTTGATACTATTTCTTTTGAAAACCTTTTTATTTGACTGTGTTCCACTAAATTAAAAAATAAATGTATTTTTGTTTGTGAATTTTTCTTTCTAATATATAAGGACTTTTTCTAGTTAATAATTTTACTTTTTTAAATGTCCGTCAACATATATGCAAAACCTTCGATTTAAATAAAGAACAATGAGTAGTTGCAATCTTATCTTTGTTAGATCAAATTATTCTTTGATTTGATAATTTACAAAATAAATATGTATTAATCTTGTACAAATGAGTTTTGGTGAGTTGCAGGTTTATACATGTACAATTTGATGATGTAAAGGCTCAAACATGCATGTACAAATCAAGACAATCACATTGATATCAAGAGCAAGCTATTTGGACAAGAACAAATGCTTGACAGAGCCTTGTGTTATGATAACATAAGGAGAACCCGTAAAAACGGATCCCCAACTCGTCATAACGGGCTACCCACCCGTTGTAACATATTGAAGAGGAGAAGAGTTGGAAGACAGGGGATTTTGGCACATTGGCAGAGTCATGTGTTGTGGTAACACATCTTAGACCAGTCACAACGGGTTGCCAACCCGTCATAACGGTTCATCACCCGTCACGACGAGTTCCTGTCCAAAAGGGCCCAGAAGTCAGATAGAGATGCATTGAAGGGCATTTTGGAAAAGGAGCCAACCTGTTACAACAAGTTTTGTAACGGGTTAGGCATTTGTTGTAACAGAAGCAGTGCAGATCAAGAATTCAAGACTTCAAGATGTGTTCAGTCTATATATACCTTGGGGATTCAAACCAGAATGATCAAGAAAGCCCTCCTCAAATTTACAAGCATACAATTAAGCACGAGAAAGAGCACAAGAGTGTTCTCCTTCAGCATCCACACATTGAGAGTGTTTAGGATAGCTAATTCTTTAATTGTCAATATGAGAGAATAATTTGTTGTTGTTTAGGCCAAAAGAAATCAAATTGAGCCTTCAAAAGTAAAAAAAACAAACTTGAACTGTTGGTACCAAATTGACTCGAATCATATATACTCAAATCATCAAATTCGATTTTGCACATGAAATTAAAACTTAAAAACATCTCAAACATATTCTAAAAGCTCAAATAAATCGAATTCAAGCTTTATAATCAGTCAAAATGCTTTAAAAATAAAAAATAAAATCAAAATTTGACACCGGGACAAACGTCAGATCACCACCACCTCCGGTGATCTCTGGCCATCGACGGTGAGACCAATGAGTGTTACAATTAGGGTTAGGGCTTAAAGCGCAAGACTAAGATTAAATTACTAGGCGGAAGCATTTTCAATCAATAATTTCAAGTTAAAAGCTTTTAGATCTTAATCACCTAGCCAAGATTTAGAGCAAGCAATTTCTAGAAGTAATATAGCAAATCACAAATCAACAAAGAACAAAGTAGAGAGAGTGAAGAGCGTTACGGTAACGCATGACTCTGTGAAACACCTACTCTGCTCAGCTCTTCTCCTTCTAACTCGTTGTGACGGGTTGGACACCCGTTATGATGGGTTGCTGACCCGTTGTGACGGGTTCATGAAGCGTTATGGTAATGCTAGACTCTGTGAATCCATCTTTTGATGTTTTGAGCATGTCTTGACTTGTGTTAAACATGTTTGACCCTTTGCAACATCATGTTGTACCTGTGTTAACCTGCATCTCACCAAAACTCAATTGTGCAAGATTAGTGCTGATTTGTTTTGCAAATTGTCAAACAAGAGATTAGTTAATCAAACATAATAATCTTAGTTGCGCTCCTAAGTTTATTAAACAGTTGGGCTCCACACCTGCAAAAGCAGGAAAAAAGTGTGTGAAAAATTTAGAAAAAAATGAAAAAATTTAGAGACGCAAATATTATTTATGTTTTTTTCGTTGATAAAACTTTTAGAAGGTGTTTGACCCTATCCTTAAACTTTCGTATCTTTTAGTTATTATGAAATATTCGCAAGTTATAATCTAAGTAATACGCATCAGTCTCTCTGCGTTTCAGCTCAAGCATCATCATCCTTAAAAATAGGTTAATATTCAATTGATGTTTATATATATGAAAACAAAGGTTCTTTACATTAGAACATGAGATTATAATAATAATAATTTGATAATAATTGGAGGATGGGATTGGGAAAGTTGCGGCTGTTGGAATAGATACTTTTACGAAATGAAATCCTCTGCGAAATTTTGATCTGAACCGTTAAATTATAGAACATTCATATTTAATAATATTAAAATTCTGCTGAATCATATAATTAGTTGTCGAGCTTTTGATATATAATTGCGGGGAAGGGTATTAAAATACTGGCATATATACAATATCCCTACATGTGCAGAAGAAATGATTTATTGGTTGATGAGATCAAATAACAAACTTTTATTGTTAAATATATGCTCAGCTGTGTGTTGGGCAATTTGGAATGTCAGAAATAATAGTTGCTTTGAATGTGCTGAGCAACTGTCAATTCAGCAATTTATGGCTAAGCTAAAATCAATTCTTTTATATTGGGCAGACTTGTGGAAAAATGATATGAAGCGGGAACTGATGGTGTGGTTAAAGCAACTTGACAAGGAGGGAAGGCAAAAGAAACTATTGCTGACAGATAAGACATGGGAGAATGCCAGAGATGCTGGTCAAAGGGATCCAGGGATAGCAATCAATGCATGATTCAAATACAGTGTTATGTTGCTTTTATTTTTCTGGTTGTTAGTATAGTGTATCAGATTATGTTGTGTTGGACTTGGCTACCCTGTTGGTGGCCATGTATGTAATAAATGAGTTGATGATACAATATGGAATGGTTGATAGCAAAGAGTAGGGAGTGATAAGATTAATGCATCGGTACCTAAACGATGGCTGGTATCGATGCCAAGTTAGAAACTGGGGATGAAATGTCGAGATGGCATTTGCTAGATTTCAGGGTGCGTATTTTGAACTGTTGTGTACTTTGTTTACAAGCTAGTAAATGAAGTGGAGGGGTACTCCTCTGCTTGTTTTCAAAAAAAAGTTCATACTTTTTATGGCCTTATGCCGGTCAGCCCAATATTCATCAATTATTTCCACGCGCTTGGGCCCTATCAATCGGAGCCCTTAATTTGATCTCCAATCAATCCCGCGAATCTTGCATACGATTTACATCAGAGCCATAAACTAGGCATATACCTGTTAAACATGTGAAATGATCATGAAAGTGGGTAATTTGGTTAACCGTTTTGTTTAAAGAACGATTAAGAAATTTTGTTTTGTTAACTGTTTCGTTAAAAAAATGATCGAAATGTATCAAAACGATCGAACTACTTCCATTCGCTCTTCAGTCATTTCCTCTCTTATCACACTAAAACAAATCAAGAATCGATGATGAATGAATTCTAATAATACATAGAAATCAAATTCTTCATCTCATATTTCAAACAATCATTCATCATTTTCTCTCAGCATAATCATTTTTCTGAAATCAAAACAATTATAACAATACATGATCATAAATAAAATTACGAAATTGACAATCACTAAATAATATATTCGTTAACCGTTTCATTATCTAAACTGATTTTTTTTTTTTGTAATTATTTCATATGTCAGCAAAAAAAAAATTGAAGATTGAACGGGCAGGGCAGTAATTGACAGCCGTAACTAGGCGCGCCTCATCCATCCCAGTGTCTCCGTTGCGTTATCATATTATTCACAAACGAAAAAGAGAGAGCGAAAGATAGAGACGCTTCCTCCACCGCACTCTCGCCGTCACATCCCCTTTGTCGCTCCTACGCCATCGCCTCAGCCGTCTAGGAAACTACCCGTGGCTTCTCTTCCACTGGTGTGTGCTACCCACAGCGCGCGCACCACTGAGAATCACCTACTACCTACCTGCTAATGTAACCTGTTCACAAAACCCCTAAAACCGACCATTTCAGATGCTCCCATTGTTTCCCTTCGATCGCATACTTCCATTTCCCCCTCATCTCTCATCTAATCGCTTCCCGTCTTGTCGTAGCATCTCAGGTTACCACTTTCTCCAACTCGTCTTTTCTATTTTGATTGTTATCATCTAAATCGTAAATCACCATCTGAATGTTGTTATCATGCCTAAGATGTGAACAAAATAATCTAGGTTTACTCATTGAGACGTATAATTATGTTTTTAATTCGGTTTTTATGTAGCTTTTGTGTTACAGTGAGTGCTGGATTGGAGACAATGAGCAGCCCTTTAACAATGAAGTTGTCGTACGAGAAAGCTGTAAGCAGTTTATCATCTCTAATCACTTCACGGAAAAGAACTGGTGCTTCTAGCTTGAACGACCAATTCAATTTGATGTTTCATTATCTAAAGGTTTGATCATTTGCCGATTCGAATAAGGATATGTCGTCATTTGTAGTTTTTTAATAGGATGTTCTGTACAAATCAATATTGTGGTGTGCAACTCAAATGGTTTGGCTCAAAATAAATGTAGATGCTGGATTTAGACGGCCCTGTCTCACAGCTTAAAGTTATACACGTGGCAGGGACTAAGGGGAAGGTATGTGGCTAACTTTTCAACTTATTTTGGAAAATATTGATATCATTCTGCATTATTTGCATTCCTAATTAATTTAGTGGCCATTGTTTGATGTTTGATAGGGATCAACATGCACATTCACAGAATCAATACTGAGATGTTATGGTTTCCGTACAGGGCTATTCACATCACCTCACCTAATGGATGTGCGTGAGCGCTTTCGTATTGACGGGTACTTATTTGTGCAGTTTATTAATTTCATTTTATTTGATTTCTCCATGTCCAACTCTAACCAATACAGTCATATTATCTGCAAAGCAAGTACTATATTGCTTTTAAGTTGTTGGCATTAATTGTTTTGTGTAGTGTGGAAATTTCTGAAGAGAAATTTGTGAAGTACTTTTGGTGGTGCTGGGACAGACTTCAGGTACTCCTTTATAAGATAAGTTTTTAGAGTTTCATCATGATTCCAATTCTGATAATGCCTCTTTAATATTATTTCTCCTTTACATTTTTTTTTCTTAGGAGAAAACTGATGATAAAATACCCATGCCAACATACTTTAGGTTTCTTGCGTTGCTAGCCTTCAAGATTTTTTCTGCTGAGCAGGTTTGAACTTCTCTGGACTCAAGAGCCTCTGTATTGATTGCATATACTTGATTTTCAGACCGGTTATTAGTTTCTGATTTTAAAATGCAGTGCTTACATATACTCATCATTCTTGAAATATTAGGTCGATGTTGCTGTTCTTGAAGTTGGTTTAGGTGGGAAGTATGATGCTACCAACGTGGTAAGTCATGTCACTGTAACTAAATGCTATTGTTGTTCAACAAATCTACATATTAAATCTCTATTTTTTGTGCTTTATTTGTTGAATATGGTGCTGGTAAGTGCAATATCTCCTGATAGTTGGGTTTCTCTCTTTTGTTTGTGAATTCAATTGAGATTTTTGGCATTGGCATTATTGCAAATGCCAATACTGTTACTGGTATTGGCACTGAAGTGATGGATTACACTGATATTTGTGCTGAATGAAGTAAATTGCAAGTTATGAGTCTGAATAATACTAAAAAGGTAATGAATTGTAGGTTGAAGCACCCGTCGTTTGTGGAATATCGTCCCTTGGTTATGATCATATGGATGTCCTTGGTTAGTTCTAGTTTCTCCCTTTTTTCCACCACCACCACCAACAACAACAACAAAGCCTTTATTCCCAAATTAACTGGGGTCCCTTTTGTCCACCGAAGAAAAGAAAATTTAGGTTACGTACTTACAGTTATATTTACCACTTTTCAGATTGTGTGTGGCCAGAACCTGTTATATGTGATTTTTTTTCTCTTTTTCTGTTCTTAATCAAAACGATAGGTCATCCAAAGATAAAAAGTAATAGGTATAATTGTGTCTGTGACACATTATCCACTTATTTCATGATCAAGGAATTGTCTGATTTTGTTCAAATTACAATGCATCAACTTTTGTTATTGCCAAACTGTTTCAAACAGGAAATACGCTCACGGAAATTGCTGGAGAAAAAGCTGGTATTTTCAAGGTCTTTCTCTCTCCATCACCTATTGATTTATGTATCCATACTGAAGTACGCACGAACATAATAATATGCTTCTTCTACTAGTAATATCCTAAATCCTCATGTGATATTGTAGAAAGGAATTGCAGCATATACAGTGCCACAACCAGATGAGGCCATGTCTGCACTTGAGCATCGTGCTTCTGAATTAGGTGTATGTGGTGGCTCACTGCCTTATTTTGCTCTTTTCTTGGATTAGTCTAGAAATTGTACACACATAGCTCATGATGTGCTTATTATGTTTTGTAACAGATATCTCTTGAGGTAGTGCAGCCTCTAGATGTGGCGTTACTAAATGGGCAACCTCTTGGCCTACAAGGAGATCACCAACTTATTAACGCAGGCCTGGCCCTTGCCTTAGTTCGTACTTGGCTCCAAAAGACCGGTCATGGGGACCCCATTTCTCTTGATTGTATTAATAAGGTGAGTACATTAGACCTGCACTCTATATATCATACTGTGCAAATTTTCACAGTACCATCAATATCTCCCTTATAGCTACATAACTGAAATTATGTTGTTGTGAAAAAAAGGGGTCATTGCCCGATCAAGTCATTAACGGCCTTACAAGTGCAAGTTTGCAAGGGAGAGCACAGATAGTCCGCTTACAAGATGATGACATCAGCCCTAGTGATTTGGTTTTGTATTTGGATGGGGCCCATAGTCCTGAGAGCATGGAGATTTGTGCTAGATGGTTCTCACGTACCATTAAGGAGGAAAAGAAAGAAGAACCTGTCAAGGACTATAGGCAGGTAACTTCGTATATTCAATTTTTAAATACTCCAATCTGCTTGTGTTGAGTTTTCTGCTTTAATATTCAGGTGGAATAACAGTATTGTTTTTTGTTCTTGCATTTGATTTGATTGTTCTTGGTGGAAAATCCAGATACTAGTATTTAATTGCATGTCAGTGAGAGATCCTGAACTCCTACTTCCACGCCTCTTTAATACTTGTACTCATGAAGGTTTGTATATGTTTCATACTAATAGTCTTTCTCAAACGTTGTTTGATTTATTCTTATTATTTTTAAACTAAGGTCTCTCAAATAGGCTAGCTTATACTTCTGTACTGAGATCTAAAAGACTTTAACAGATTTGATGCAAATTGTTTGTACATATTTTTTGTAGGCGTACAATTTCATAAGGCCATATTTGTACCCAATCAGTCACAATACAACAAGCTTGGCAATAACACGACACCACCAGCTCAGCCTCAGGAGGTTGATCTGACATGGCAGCTGACATTGCAACGCATGTGGGAGAAGCTACTTCGTAGTGAAAAAGGTAACTATCAATTTTCTAATACAAATTGATCTTACCACCTTGGGGACACTTGAGACTTGAGAGCATTACTTAAGGAGTACAGCTGGGAAAAAGTAATGCAAAAACATTCCAGTACTATATACGAAAGATCGAAATCCTCCCCGTTGTTCTGAATGAACTCGCTGGGGAACGCATTGAAACTGAATGAATCTTTCTTCCAAGATAACTCCCAATAGCTGTTTTCTTACTTGCTGGAAATAGATGCCCTTTTTCTTTCTAGAGGCTGTGTCTCGATCTCCTTGTGTGAAAGAGAAGATACGGTTTGTTACGAAAGAGAATTCTCACTATACGAAGAAATGAAGCAGGCGCGTAGCAACGCTATTCCCACTCTTGCTCTATTGTTCCAAGCTTCCTTCTCTTTCTAGTGGGGGTACTTATGGTGTAGTGCCAAGAAAAGTACCTTAGTTGTCTTGTACACTCTTTAAGGTCACTAAATCTCGTATTCCGATCTGTATGAATGAGAGGCAATGGTTGAACCAGGTCAGGTCCAGGTTGATTCAGTTTATCTGTTTGTTGCTGGTACATGAAAGGGATAAGGCTGACTAGGGTTTCACTGTTAATTACTGTTTATGTGGAAGCTAAATGAGATATGCAGTTCTGACTTCCAGTAAGGTTGGAAAATATTGCTCTCTAGTATTGGGCCATCTAATTTGTGGGCTCGGCACTCTCAGGCTTTCATCCATGCCATCATAAATGCTTATCTGCTTTATGGGTTTGGGTTTACTTTTTCAGTCTGGGTCTTGAACGTTGAGGCCCTGTTCCTTACCCACGTCTGTGGGAAAAAACAAATTCACTTAGGTCCCGTTTGCTTCCAACCCACCTCCGTGGGAAAAAAAAATTCACTCAGAGTGAATTTGTTTTTTCCCACCTGCAGTACCTTTTCAATTGAAATCCCATTTCTATTCCCATCCAAAGGATGCCGCCTAGAGTTGATTTTTTTTCCCACCTGCACAATATCATTTCAGTTGAAATCCCGTTCCCATTCCCGTGCACGGGATTCATCCGAACGGGGCCTAAAGTTTTGAATCGATCAATATGGACTGCATTCTCTCTGTCCTAGGAAAAAGAGCAGACGTTAAAAAGAAGCATATCTGGTCTGACCGGCTCAAATTCGGTTGGGTCAATGAACTGTGACCAGTATCTGACTGATTACTGGACTGGGTCATGCCAAAATTGCTGCCAGGGGCTGGTTGTTTATATCTTCCTCTGTTGGGATCCTTTTTAAATTCAGTTGGCTTCATATATAGAACTTTCATTCAAGCCAGATAAAGGGGGAAATGCCATGTGCAAATATGCAGGTGATAGCACTTCTGTTTTGCGGTCACTTCCAGATGCTTTGGACTGGATAAAAGAAACAGTTCGGCAAACTAAACCAACGCGTTTTCGGGTAATATTCGGTTTGACATATACGTTACTAAATAACTGGAACCATATATGCTCAAGTAAATTAGAAATTTGTATATACTAACATTTCTCCTTTGTTTCTGCTTTTGATAGGTTTTGGTCACTGGATCGCTGCATCTAGTTGGTGATATTCTCAGATTAGTGAAGAAGTGATTGGAACCATTTTTTTCCAATTAATTAATCAGGCAGCATTAAAAGGAAGATGGCTTCGTTAATAACTTATAAGCACATTCTACAAATGTTCTTCAGGAATTTCATGCTAAGGGTATACAAACTGAGGGGTATGTTTATTTGTGCTACTATTCATCTTTTTTCTTTTTTGAGATAAAGTGGGGGTCGAGCCTCCTGACAATTAATGTCAACAACCTTCCATGCAGAGTAGAATATTTATTCTTTTAGCGCCTTGAAGGTAAATCATTCCTGAGGTGTAGTTTTTTTAGTCTAAAGCTAGATCTTCCTGCTTTAGCAATGAATATAAAGCGAGCAAATATTCTCTATTTTCTTTTTTTACTTCAGTGATCGTAATATCTGTCGCAAGGCCCTGTGCAAAAAATGATCAGATTGAAATAAAAAGTGAACGAATATATAATTTGCGGAGTAAGATTTGCACAATTATACTACTTTTATTCCATTTGTCTCTGTTTATTGAGCTAACTCAATATCTTGCTTCATAGCTTTCCAAAGGGGACTTTTTTAATTGTAAGGTTATAAATTCTGCAAGAAGGTTATTTAGGAATATATAGAGGAGAATTATTGTTCTTTTGCATTTTTCTTGAGTTTGCCAAACATTTCCTTTTCAATAAGAATTTTGGTACTAATGATGACTCTTATAAAATGTTTGTATGTTCTAAGCCTTAGGAGGTGGAGATATTCTCTTTTTTTTTTCTTTCAATTAAACATTTCCTTTCTCAATTTCTACGCGTACAATTCCTTCAAAGTCCAATGGAGTAAATATATTCTTATTCTTTGGGTCAGTTTTTTTTTAAGTTTCCTAAATGGTCTACAAAACCTTTCGAGGACGAGAAGGAAAAATAATCAAATTATTCTGCAAATCTTAACACCTGTTATATTACCTTACCAGACTTGCACTTACAGGAAGAATAGTTTACTTTAGAGCATGAAAACAAATATAGACACCTATACCCTTTTACTACACACATGCAGCATCTATCTTAACATATAAGCGGGAAAACACAAGCAACAGAAGAAAAGAAAAAAAAATGTGTAAATTGAAACGATCTAAGTAGAACAACATGCCCTTTTAGTGGAAGAGGCAGTGGAGTCCGTGACATTAATGGTTGTCCCTTGGGCAGGAGTCACACCGACTGAAGTCCTCGCAGCCTCTTGAGCAGCAAGAGCTTTCTTGGTAATAATCTGATAAATCTCAGATAGAATGGTCTGGAATGCATTTTCAACATTTGTGGCCTCCAGTGCAGAGGTCTCAAGGAACGACAAGCCCTCCTTTTCAGCCATAGACTGGGCCTCTTCCTGTTGCACCACTCTCAGATGGGTAAGGTCGGATTTGTTGCCAGCGAGCATTATCACTATGTTGGAATCGGCGTGGTTACGCAACTCACGAAGCCACCTCTGCACATTGTCGAAGGTTTGTTTCTTGGTCATGTCGTAGACCAGCAAGGCACCAACTGCTCCTCTGTAGTATGCGCTTGTAATGGCACGGTACCTCTCTTGACCAGCAGTGTCCCATATTTGTGCCTTAATAGTCTTTCCTTCTATCTGCAATTACATGTTTAGATGCCAAATCAGTTAAACATACTTTGGTACAAGGACATTGCAGGTGTTGAATAGCATATGTGAACACTGTAGGTGTTTATATCCCAAATCTTGTCTGGTTGGTTTAATCACTTTAATCGACAGAGTAGAAGTTGAGGAAGCTTACTTCAGGGGTATAGCTACCAAGAGGGTAACGGATTAAGCTTAACGCAAAATGAGATAATTTTAATTCTAACTAAGAAACTAATGTGCGAAAGAACTAAGTCACTAAGAAAGCCGAAGGAGACTTGAGAAGACTAAAGGAGATGTTGCAGTAACGGATGTTCATTTCCATGTAGAGCATGAGAAACGCATTCAAATTTAACCATCAACGAGTAAGAACGGCCAAGACATTACTGTTAATTTTTTTGTCGAGTGCCCAAGAATAAAATGTCGATGAATTGGAATAAAATTGCTCAGTTGAAAAATGAAAATGCAAGGCTGGTGGTGGTTGGCAAACCACCCCTAATGCAAAATCAGTGCCTCAGGAAATTGAGTTGTCAAGGCGAGATTCTTTGACTTCTCCCACCACATGTTTCCCCAAGCAAACCCCAAATGACACCACCACCAAAGAAAAAAAATTAAATATTATAAAAAGTTAAATGCTTTAGTTCAATGATAGGATATACGCCTTTTTTTCTATTGACAAGATAGATATACGCCAATGTGGCTTACAGCGCAAATAAGAATCCAATTGATTTGCTAATAAATTAATAATGCATGAACCTCCGCACTCAGGCAAGCGTTCAAGGGGAAGAGAAATTAAGGGGTTCACAAATGCATTTGTATAAAAATTAAATTAATTCGGATAAAAGCAATCAAGGAATTTCTGTTCACATGTTCTTTATTGTGTAGTAACTATATACTTTATCTGAATTGCTATTAATTTCTTTTAAAATATGTATCTCAAAGATGTATTAGCATAAATCATAAACTAAAAATCGACAATGAAGATTAAAAAGTGTAACCCTAATGATGCCAGTTGATACTAATCTATCAATATTTCCTAATTGATCAATCAAAATCCTACATGCGCGAGATGGAAAACCTGTCAGAGAAAAGAATTGTTAAACAAAAATAAAAAAGGATCAAAAGAGAGAACCTGAAGAGTTTTGGTGGCGAATTCAACGCCGATAGTGGATTTAGACTCCAGGCAGAACTCATTCCTTGTAAATCGGGAGAGAATGTTCGATTTCCCAACGCCAGAATCGCCAATTAGCACGATCTTAAACAGATAATCATACTCGTGATCTACTCGATGCGCCATTCTTTCTTTCTCTATCCCCACTCTAATTCTTCAATCGGATTTTCTAAATCAATCCTCGATTTAACTCGTGAAAAGAAAACACGAATCAATCAAATAGAATCGAGACACGGACACATACCTGATTAAAAGGTCGCTCGCCTACTAAAGCTAACAGTGCAATTTCGATTAGACACGCAGAGAGAAAGCGAGAGAGAGGATCTTTCAAAGAAAGGAGAGGAGAGAGAGAGAGGAACCGTCACAATAGGATTAGTGGAGGGAGGAGGAATCGGGAGGGAAGAGGAGAGACGCAGAAGGAACAATCGCCTTTCAGTTGTACCTTTTTCAAAGTCACTGATACATGGGGTCCATCTGCCTTTGGTCAAAATGCGGAGACGATACATGTTTTTACTTTCACCCCCGTCATTTTCTATTTTTCTTGACACTTCAAAACGAACGCGCAAAGACACTCTCATCTCATGGCCTTTTGTAATTTGTCAATGTAAAGGTCGCAATTTGTGAAGCGCGTCAAATGGCTCTTTCATCATTAATGCAAAGTTAATGTTAATGGTTCTAAGTAGATGCATACGAACGTACTGTCATGCACGAATAGTCAATAATATCGTCACTAACTGCTAAGATTATTAGTTTAAATTCTAGAGAACGTTAGAGAAAAAAAATTTGCTAAGAAAACTGAGATCACTTGAAAATGTTTACGACAATAAAATTTTTAATAAATTTATAAAAAGTTGCACAATATAATAAAAAATATCATAGGCATTTTCTTGAGTTAATACATTAATTGTGTTTTAAGTTTGATGCGATTTGATCATCATTTCTTACTCTAGCAGTAATCACCAAGTTGCATGCAACTTTTCAACTTATAATTTTTAAAAGTTGTTATATAAAATAACACTTAAATCACATCAAATTAAAAACACAACTATCTAAAAACTAAATAATGTGTCTACATTTCTATTTTTAATTACTTTTTTGAACTTATTTTAAATTTTGTTGTGTATATTATCAAATAAATATCGTCAAGTGATCCCTCCTCCATTTAGAATATTCTTATATAAAAAATATATGAGTGTTACGTTCCCTTTTTTCCTCACCTATAGTATCGATCCAAAAATCTAAACTCAAAAGAGAAATGGAGAATGACACAGAGACCACTGGTTGGACAACGGTAACACGTCTTCGTTGTCACCAAACATCGACCAAGACCACCCACCCACCTCCCTCCTCCACCAACGCCTTCTCACCTTTCTCAACCAGACCCACGTTTTCCTAAGTTGTGGGTGGACAACCTCATGCCCTCAACATGCAACTGAGCAAGAACACTCATGCACTCACCCATGTCCCTACTCATGACAGCACACGGCCACTGCTGGACAATGAGAAAACGCTGCTCTAGCCCCATAACCCAACTGCATTACGCTTCCCTCCTTCACCTCTCTTTGAAGAATGGAGGGGAAGATGCTTCAGATGTTGCCGAAGAGGTCACTTGATCGTCGAGTGTCTCTATCCGAAGCGATGTGTTGGCTGCTAGAAAGATGGTCACACCTATAGAGAGTCAAAACCAACACAACCTACACAACTCAACCCTACTGCCATTCCTTTTCGCCCTGTAGTGCTGCTTCGGTAGCTCCTCTGTAGCTCGTACCCATATGAGCCGGCCTTTGACGACCAATGAGCCGGCCTTTGACAACCTACACAACTCACATGACACCAATGAGCCGGCCTTTGACGACCTCCTCTGTAGCTCGTACCCATATGTACAGGCGTCGATGCCAGACAATAGACGACTAAGCTAATCTCACGTGTGCACCGTGACTCATATTTCTCACATCTCGCCAAACTAGATAGAGGTTCCTCTTCATACCTCCACCACAGTTCGATTGCGACTTACAGTTGGATGATATTGCAAAGTATGTTGCAACCTCTGGTTTGGTATCACCTAGGGAGCTTTCTATAGCAATGCTTCGTGGCTCTCGATACTTGGTCACTCCCTCGGAAATGATGAGCATGAATAACATTGTTCAAGCAATTCCAGCCTAGACACGGGATCTGGGAATTACCTTTGCTCCCTGGTCCCCTCTAGACGGTGCAAATATATTTTTCATGTCCTTTCGCATTTGGTTGGATCTAGTTGGAGTGCCTGCCGAAGCATGGCAAGAGTGCAAAATAATACGGGCAATTAGCCAGATAGGCACTTACCTGGGCTCTCTAGCGCCCAAGCGACCTGGTAACATGGCGGTCTGGCCCGTTGTCATTGTCGTGACAGATCTGGCTAAGGTTAAAAAATGATTTAACCTACAAAAAGACAGTTGTATTGCTGATAGGCATCGGTACCAGCAAGACCAGGTTAGGAATTTTTACCGTTAAAATGAAGGGATGGTTCCTATGGGCTACACAAGCATTTATTGGTAGACATATCCGAGAAAACTTATATAAAAGTTTTTCTAGAGTAAAAAGAAGGGAGATTACTTGTACGAGGAAGTAGAGAATGAACAAAGTAGCGCTAGAAAGAGACTGATAATAGTAAGGTATGGCACAAAACGAAATGGCAACGAGCAATTGTGAGGAAAGAAATGGTACATAAGAGGGCAGGAAATGAAACATAAGAGGAGAAGTAAAAGAGAAAGAATTGATGAAGCATAAAGGTAAAAACTTACCTGAAGGAGAAGCAAGTTGGTTTGGCAAAGAAGGAGTTGAGCACATAAGGTTGAGAATAACCATTAATGGTAGTGAAAAGTTCTTCATTTTAATGGCAAGAGAAGAGTTCAAATAAGAGAAAGAGTGAAAAGAGGAAGGAGAAAGGCAAAGCGAAGGATTTAAAGAATAAGGGAAACAATTTCTCGGGGAAAGGACATAGACGCGACTGTTACTGTCTTGGGAAGCGCGTGGAGAAAGTTTTGGTGACGTGGCAAGTTGCACAAAAGTTGAAGAGACAAAAGGAAGTCGAAAGGACAAAACTCGTCGATGCTACAGGTTTCCAAAAGACAAGCTGGCCCTCGGAACTCAGGATAATAGAAGTTGAAGTGATTTCGAGATTGAAGCTCAAGGACTCGACGTAAGTATCACCAAGTTGTATTCTTTTTCTCTTCATCGAGTTTTGTCTAACTGGATTTTCTCGGGAAGGTTTTTAACGAGGCAACAAAAGTGATGCTTGTTCGAGGGTTCGGTAAGGAGGATGTTTTGTCTACGGCTTATCTTAGAAGATCAGTAGAAGCACAATCTGAGAGAAAACAATGTAGGGTCGAACTTCTGTGAAGGGTAAGCTTCTATAGTCATACTGAACACATAAGCTCGAGGGCTGATGATAGGACCTCATTACCATCGCCCCGTCGTCATGCCCAGGAATGCTAACCCGTTTGCGACGACCCACTTCCACTCAGATTCATTGAACTTAGGTCGATATTCAACCTATCGAATAACTTGACCCGGCTGAAGAATTGACACGTTCCTGCTCGGACTTAATGAGCCTATAAATATTAGGATTAGTGGACAGATTATGGGCTAATTGCAAACTAATCTAGGATTAGCTATTTTTACATATTTCGCTCCTCTCCCTCCTTTTGTAATCCTTTCTTGTCACGACCCGTCATTCAGAGGGTCGTGATCATATTATTCAGTAAAGCTCCTGTTTCTCTCATTTTGTCCTCTCGACCCAATTTCAGAAGGTTAGGGTCACTTTGTTTTCTATTTTGACCCTAGTAGCAATGCCTTTCATGCTTCTACTATAACATATTGAAATTGATCGCTAATTTTCAAAGTCAATTCTTATTTCTGTTGGCTCAAACAATGTCTTGCATTTGTTCATTTGCAAAACGATCTTGAATTTTACAAAGCTTTGTCTTTTGATAAATTTTTGTAGGAAATCTTCAAGAAAAGTTTTGAGGCTTCAAACGATCTTCGATGGGCCTAAAAGTGATTCAGTACTAAGTTATGGTCGTTTGAAGATCAAGACAATCAAGACTAGAAGATCAAGATCAAAATGAAGACATGCTTAGGTTATTTAGATTTTAGTTTATTTAAATTTGGGAGTAAAAAGAGCAAGGAAATCCAAACCAGATAGTATATAGCGTTATAACGCTATCTTGGCGTTATAACGCTACCTGACCAAAATAGTGTTACCAGGCCAAACCAGACATCGATACAAGATAGCGTTATAACGCTATATCTAGCGTTATAACGCCAGAAAGCTGAAATGTTCAAAAATGAATTTTAAAATAGAAATTGAATCGATAAAATTTCAAAACATCAGGAGTATGTCTTAAATATAACTTAAGTTTAGGAATATAAACTTTATTTGATCAAAAACATCATTTGAATTAGTAGAAAAATTATTCACACAAATTTCCAGAGAGTTGGCGTTATATTTGGTAGAAAAATTATAACGCCAAGATAAGATCAAGTGCAAAAAATTGGCTAAGTATTGGAAATTCCTGAAGGAATTTGGTATAGCGTTATAACGCCAAACAAATCCCAACGGTCAAATTTCTTGTCCTGACACTAGATAGCGTTATAACGCTACCAGGAACTTGGCTCCAACGGTCATATTTTTTGTCCATATCCAAGATAGCGTTATAACTCTATCTTTTCTATAGAAGATATCGTTATAACGTTATCTGGTGCAGAGCTGCTTTTGGCCAGCATTGAGCCCTATATAAACCCTTCTCCCTCAACAATTGTTGTAGCTGAATCCATTAACTCAAAACCCTTCTGTTCACCATTGTTGAGCTTAGTTCCAAATAACCAAATCATTGCTCTAATCCCAAGTTTAATTAGCTAAATCTAATCTAGAAATTATAGAGAGTTTAGTTGTTTGAGTGATTATCTTTGATTCTCTTCCATTTAGAAATTGTCAACTTGTGATTGTGTGTGTTGCCTTGAGCTCCATCGGAGTGTGTAAGTGAGTTCAAGGAAGTCGGCTCGATTTTCCACCGGTGTGTGTAAGCGAGATAGAGTCCGGCATCGGGTTAGGGTTGGCGGCTCCACCGTTGTGTGTAAGAGAGCCCAAATTCCGAAGTTGTAGCGCTAAGCAAGCGTTTATTGTTTAGTGTAGCGGACAGGGCTTGTTACCGCAAGAAGCGGGGGCGCCGGGAACCCGAAGAGTAGACGTGGCCGTTGGTGCAAGTCGAACTCCGTCAACACGCGATTGAGCATTTCTTTCCCTTTTCTTTATTTATATTTACTCAATTCAATTAGTTTAAATTGCTTGATTTGTTTGTGAATTAAATTGAGTTGTGAATTGAATTGTTTGATTAGGGAATTAATTAATTGCTTGTTGAATTGCCTAAATTGAATTGTTTTCCATAGTTTGTGAAATTTGCAATTAGGTCCCTATTTGGTTGAACCGAGCAAAAATTAGTTAAGCACCTAGGCCCCCGAGATACAGTTTTTAAATACAGTTTTTTTGTCCTGGTATTGCAATTAGGTCCCTATTTGGTTGAACCGAGCAAAAATTATTGTCCTGGTATTAAGATTTTTTATATATTTTAAATACAGTTTTTTTCTTTTTTTCTTCTTCTTATCTTACATATAAATATAAAAAAAATTATAGGGGAGCAATGACTTGAATTTGTTCGAGAATTTAGAAGTCAATTTTTCATCTCAATGTCATCCTGAATTTGTAGTGGTATTAGAAACAATGACTCAATTTATTATTACAATTTTATCAATTTATTATGTTACTTGGTACTCCGATGTATTTCTGGCTCAACCAACTATTGTCTCATTGATCTAGATCATTCAAAATATTAATTTCGGAGAACGACTCATCGAGCTTCCTCAGATTTTTATCATTTTTAGGGGTGTAAGACCAATCCGACTAACTCGATTAACCCGACCAACCCGACCCGAAAAATGCAGATTTTGATTTTTTTTGGTTGGTTGCGATTTTTATTTTGTCGAGACATCTAATATGTGGATACGGATTGTAGAATAAAACGTGGATAAAATCCGACCCGACCTTTTATATTTAATTAAACAATTATACTGCTTCAATAAAAAAATATTCAATTTTCGTCACAAACTTACATGTATATTTTTTGTCAAACTTCTTAATTTTAATTTCTACTACGAATTGACGCCAATGTGCTATTTAAATTATTTTTAATTGTTACTTTTACTTTTGTATCATTAAAAAATTGAGTGAAATATTAAGTTTGTGAAACTCGCAAAACCCGACAGCCTAAACAAAATATGAATTGGATGGTTTTTATTTTTAGTTGGTTGGTTACGGATTGAAAATACTACAACCCGAATGACATTTAACGAGTTGAAAATATATACGAAACCCGACCAACCCGGCCCATTTTCACCCCTAATCATTTCTTCTCTTCCCGTCAAAATCATTACACTATCTATATCCGTCGGATTAAAAATCAAGGTTCAACCATCACTGAATGAATAAGAGGAAGACCGTTAATCTTTAATCCAATAGTCCGGATTAAAGATACGTACTCTTCCTATCAATTTTGATATCTCGAGAATATCTTTTCCAAAACCCCGAGCCCTATAGCTCGAGAATCGAATACTCTTCTAAGTTTTTTTTAACTCAACAATGATGACTTTCTGACTTGGACCGTTGAACTAAATTTGACGGCTGGCCGCCTATGTAATAGATTGATCTTTGATATTTAATCCGATGGTTCAAATAAAAAACTCACCCTAGCCTCCGATTAAAAAAAAATCAATAATAATACCTTCAATTTGCAAACCCACCCATGTCTACACGAAAACTTTTTTTGCACCGTCTTCTCTGCATCCCTTTGCATCTGTTTAATCTGAACTGTCCAATTAGATCTAGACCACTGACTGTTAATATTATGATTCAGAAAATCTTTTCTGTTATAAAATAACATCCGTTCAAATTTAATCCAATGCTTAATAGAAATTGGGGGATATTACCAAGAGGTGGCAATTGAGCGGGTCGGGCGGATTTGGGTCGAACATGGTCGGGTCGGGTTGTTTGACTTTTGGTGAAAGTCGGGTCACAGGTCGGGTCAGGCGATGTCGGGTTGAGTCTCGGGTCGACGAGTGTCGATAATTTCAAGTCACAGGTCGGGTAGGGCGAGATTAGGTCGGGCCACAGGTCGTCCAGTGCCGACAACTTTCGGGTCATGGGTCGGGTCGGGCATGATCGGGTCGGGTCTCGGGTCGACGAGTGCTGACAACTTTCGGGTCACCTGTCGGGTCAGGCGAGATCGAGTCGGACCTCGGGTTGACGAGGCCGACAACTTTCAGGTCTCGAATCGGTCGGGCCTCACCGCCTCAAGTCGACGAGTGCTGACACCCTTGGGATCACGTGTCAGATCGGGCGACATCAGGTCGACAACATTTGATACAAGAATTTTAGCCAAAGTGACATCATATATTAATTTAATTTTTTCTATTATTTTCTTCATCCAAATGAATTTATAAGCTGATGAATCAGTATCATTAATTGGAATTTCTTAATTTATTATCCAGTTCTTATTATAAAGTATAAACTATAAACACATTTTTTATATTTGTTTTATTATATTAAATCTCATGATTAAAATTATGATTTTAGTTTCATAATAAATTTCTGAAACATATCGAGTGAGTTAATAAATTTTCATAATAAAAATATTATATAATATTATAATATATAATATTTTCTTGTGTTGATAAATTTCTATCGAATAATAAAACAATTATAATTTTACTTTTCTCCAAAAATAATTATCTCTTCTTAATAGTTAATTCTCTCCTAAACAATTGTAATTTTACATTCCAAGAAGATTTTAATATAGAGTTGTGGGCCATCTCGAGTCGGGTCGGGTCGAGTTTCGGACTTTCGGGTCCACATGTGTCGCTTTAGATTGGGTTACGGGTCATCTCAGGTCGGGTCTGATTTCGGGTCCACATGTGTCGCTTCGGATCGGATCACGGGTCGAAGCAGGTCAGGTCGGGTCGGGTCTCGAGTCTCTATGTGTCGATTCAGATCGGGTTACGGGTCATCTCAGGTCAGGTCGAGTCGGGTTACGGGTCAACCTTTGTGCGTAAGATCGGGTTACGGGTCGTGTCAGGTCGGGTTACGAGTCAAATGTTGTCGCGTAAGATCGGGTTACGCGTCGTGTCAGGTCGGGTTGGGTCGGGTTCGGGTTAGTTTGGCTTTCTAACAAATCGGATCTGATCGAGTTTAAATAAAGTCGGATCGAACGAGTTTTTCGAGTCGGATCGGATTCTGTCATCTCTAATATTACCCCTTTTTTCCCTCAAAATAAATAAATTAATCCAACCATTCAGATTAAATTAAATTAGTGTAAAAAGTAGAGAGAAAATGAGAGCAGAGGATATCAATTTTGGAGTATTGCCGTATTGGGACTCACCTCTTTCCATCTCCCCTTTCTCGCCTCTCTCAACACCATCACCGTATCACTCTTCGCACCCCTTCTCTCCGTTTATCTACCCTCTCCTCCCGATCTTCGAAAACAAGCCCCGATGCACCCTTTGTCGCCGACTACCTTGTCGATTCACTTGGTTTCTCTTTTCAACTAGCGCTCAAGCTCTCAACTGATCCTCACGTATCCGGGATTGAATACTTGTACCAGCCGGAGTCACTCGTACATTTTCTTAAACCCATTTGCCTGTCAGATTCCGAGGTCAAAAACCTCATTGAATTGGATCCAGTGCTTTTTCATATGATGTGAAAACAACCCTTAAGCCGTGGGTCGATGAACTAGTGGAGGCGGGCTGCACTGGAGAGATACTTGTTCGGTTGATCAAACGCAATCCATCAGTGTTTGCATTGGAAAACCCTGGATCGCAGCTCCGTTTCTGGAGAGAATTTGTGGGCAATAATGATAAGGTTCTGCTGATTTTTATTTTTTTTAAAATAACAAGTCACTGTTCCACTGTAACATTGAAGAATATGTGGTACCCAGACTAAACTGTTTAGAGAATATGGCTTGTCACATCAACAAATTGTGTCATTGCTTTGGAGGAATTTACAGCTGATGCGTCAAAACCGGCCTTGAGTGGCGGCCTTTTGAGAAAATGCAGGAATTAGGGCTACTGCCTGGATCCAAAATGTTTTTGGAATGCATCATGATTCTAGGCAATTTGACCGAAAGCACATTTAACCAGAAGATAGAATTTTATAAGAATTTTGGCTGGTCCGAGGAGGATGTTTATTGTACTTTTAGGAAATTCCCTAAAATATTGAGTTATAATGAAAGAATAAACTCTCATATGGATTTTCTGATAAAAAAGGCTGGACTTGATCTGAGAAGCATAGGTTCTCAACCCCATTTGCTGGGATATAGCTTGGAGAGAAGGCTGGTACCATTTACCAAGGCATCACTTGTTAACTATTTTGAAAGCACATATGGTGCAGGACTATAAGCTCAGTTTTGCATGTGCATTAACTGAAGAAAACTTCCCCAAGCTTATTGTGGCACCACATGAGAAGGAGGTTCCAGGACTCCGTGAAGCTTATGCTTCTGCATGTGTGATGTCTGAAGAAGGTTCTCTTGAGAACATCCCTTTCGTAGCTGACTATCTCATCAGCTCCTTTGGCTTCCCATTTTATCAAGCGGTCAGACCACGACTGACACACATATTGCCAGGTTCAAATCCTCTGAAGGGCCCAACTCTGTACAATTCTTTGAAAACATCGGCATGTCCGAATCCGAGATCAAGTAACTTATCTCGGTGCATCCAGTTCTTCTATCATATAGTGTGGAAGAAACCCTCAAACCATGGGCCCATGAACTTACGACTGTCAATTTTACCAGGGAGAAACTTGTCAAGTTGATCCAATACAATTCAACAGTGGTTGCGTCGAAAACCACAATTTTTCTGCTCAACTTTTGGGAAGAATTTGTTGCCACTGATGATAAGGCTCTCCTGAAGCTTATACAAAAGAACCGATTTCTGTTCAATTGTAACATTGAGGAATACATTGTGCCCATATTAGAACTGTTTACAGAATATGGTTTGTCAAATAAACAAATTTCTTTGCTTATGATAGCTCCCAGGTTGATATTTTATAGCTTACATATTGTAAGGCGTGTTCTTGAGAAACCCCAGGAACATAGTATATGCCTGGATCCAGAAAGGTTGTGAAGTGCATCATTCAACTAGGCAATTGCTCCCCAAACATATTGAGCAAGAAGATAGAACTCATTAAGTCATATGGCTGGTCCGAGGATGATTTTTTTTGTCTGCTTTTATTAAATACCCCAACACATTATGTTTTTCTGAGGACAGAATGAAGTCTCAAATGGATTTTCTGGTCAGAAAGGCTGGACTTGGTGTGAGGAGCATAGCTTCTAATCCCTTCGTGATGGGATATAACCTGGAGAGAAGGCTAGTACCAAGGCTTCATGTGTTGACTATCTTGAAAGCACATGGGCTGAAGACATATAAGTTCACATCTGTTTGTCCGATGTCTGAAGAAAAATTCCTTGAGATGTTTGTGGTGCCATATGAGAAGGATGTGCCAGGACTTCATGAAGCTTATGATGCCGCCTGCTCTGGAACGATATTAACAATTCCTTCTCTAGGACTGGTAAGATTTTTTTTGAGAGAAAGTGGGGGTACCCACCTGTTTCATTGAAACAAAGTTCTAATACAAATGATCCTAAAAACCAATATATCAAACAACTGATATAGTGATTACCTAAAACCATCGCTGCTGTATTATCCTATTACAACCATGTTGATCAAAATATACCTTTCCTACAACCATCCATCTAAACATATCAGTTATCAATAACAAGAAGTTTTATGAAATCACATAACAAATCTAACAAACCCATTGAAAGAACTTGAGTACTCGATATGCCATCAGAACAAAACAAAGAACCTAGAGAAAAGCCAGTCAGATTATTCAACCAACACAGTTACTGGTAAGATAAATTAGTTTTTCTTTTATCTCTTTTCTGAAGTACTTACCTAAGATATCTTGCTGATGCAAGAATTTTCGTTCTTTTTTCTTCAATGAATTCTGTTGCATCCTTAGACGTAATCTTTGTTAAGCAATTGTTCCTTTGTGATATGTTAAAGAATTTTTTTTCCTTTTGTTGATAAAAAAAATGAAATTACATATAAACAAGAAGAGTTCTATCCTAAGCTGCAGAGCTACAATATATAAAAAGGAATGATCTGTAAGTGATATGGATATGGGAAACCTAAGAAAAGCTATTTGATTCAAATACAAAAGTAATTCAAAAAAATAAAAAAAAGCGGGCCAAAGGAGCAAAAACAATCATTCCTTGACCAATTCAGGAAGGTATACTTGTACAAACGAAATAAGAAAGTGATTAGACAAGCAACTCCGATGGGCCTAATTTGAACAGCATGAGTTTTGCTTTCCAGTAGACTGATCAGCAACATTAATAGTTTTTCCTTGTATAGGTGGTACAGTCACTGATGCCCTGGCTGCCTCTTGCGCAGCTAGTGCCTTCTTGCTAACTACACGGTAAATCTCTGTGAGGATTGTTTCAAATGCTTTCTCCACATTAGTTGCCTCAAGTGCTGATGTCTCAAGGAAGGACAACGCCTCAATCTCGGCCAGAGAACACGCATCATCCAGCTGGACTGCTCTTAGATGTGTCAAATCAGTTTTGTTCCCGGCCAACATTATAACTATGTTAGAGTCGGCATGATCACGTAGCTCACGCAACCATCTCTGGATGTTGTCAAATGTTTGTTTTTTCGTGATGTCATAAACAAGTAGCGCTCCAACAGCACCTCTGTAGTATGCGCTTGTGATGGCACGATACCTCTCCTGACCGGCTGTGTCCCATATCTGTGCCTTTACAGTTTTACCCTCTATCTGCAGTTCTCTTTATTATTGCGAGTTTATGCAATTAACAAATTTCTTGTTTAATTTTAGATGCTTGATTAGACATTTTTTCCGGTTTATTGAATTAAATATTATAACGTACAGCTTAATTCAATTGAAAAAAATTCATACACTTGAATCAAGCCACACTGTAGGCTAATGATTTTGCAGTCAGAACTTGGTTGCTTGGTTCGGTACCACCTTACCAGTACTGTTACCAGAATGTTACATATCTTGCTGGATTTGTGGTCACTAGAATTTTAAATCTCTTTGACATCAATTATTGTTAACCTCGTCATTGGGGGAGTAGGTGTATGACATTCTTTTATAAAAGAGCATATAAGATTGGATGTGAAAGGTTCAGAAATTTCAACAAACAGAAATTTGTCTTTTTTTTCCTTCAAAATAATAATCATAATAAATAACGAAGAATGTAATAAAGAACAAGTTGAAGGGAAGTATTACTTGAAGAGTTCTGGTAGCAAATTCGACTCCAATTGTCGATTTAGATTCAAGACAAAACTCATTCCTTGTAAACCGCGAGAGAAGATTAGATTTTCCGACCCCAGAGTCTCCAATCAAAACAATTTTGAAGAGATAATCATACTCATGATCCATTCTATGCGCCATTTTGCCTAATTCTTTACTGGAAATTTGGTTGAAAAATGGCAAATTGAAACAGGGATATACCTTATGAGAGAGAAAAGGGAGGAGCACTAATGAATGGCCTGGGAATATTTTCTATTTTCAACTCCATTTTCTCTAGTACAGGAGCAGCATGAATAAACGTCAGATTGTTATTTATAATAATAGAAAATTCAAGTGTGGGTGTACATGAGTATGTTCTTTGCTGTTGCAAGTTCATAGAAAGATTATTCTCTTGTTTTTTAGTAACTTGCAATATGGTCCTAAAAGTTTCTTATATTACTTATGTTCCAACTTAGAAAGAGTTTCAGTTTTTGTGTCCTGTAAAAATATAGTTATGTTTCCTGTAACAATATAGTTTTATGTCCATAAACAAATTTGGAATTTGTGTCAGTTTTGTACCGTGTTTACAAATATCAAATCTTTTTGGGTCTAAAGTTTTAGGAGGAGAAAATCATATTTTTATTCTCAAATTTTGTCAAAACACCAAGTTAGTTTTTTAATTTTTATTTGCACCAATTTGGTGCTTGAATTTCATTAGAAAATAAAGGTTTAGAGACCGACTTGATATTAAAAACAGGTTTAAGAACTAGTTTGTATTTTTGTAAAAGTTTAATGATCAAAATTGCTCAAAGAAAAGTTTAAGGACGAACATGATTTTAAACAAAATTGAGGACAAAAGTGAATTCTTCTAAGATTTTATTATTTTCTCCGATTAATAGGTTTTTTTGAAAGAAGACTATTTGAAATACTAACTTTTAATATTATTAATTAGTCTTTTTCCAAGTTTCAGATTTGTGTCATGTAAGTAGAGTTCTCAAAATCGTGTCTGAAAACGTCACGGAACGGCACGACACGATAAGGACACGGCACGGTACTGTTCACTTGTCGTGTCTTAAGCGTGTCGTGCCTTGGTTTTCTACTGTAGGACACGACACGACACGGAACGTTTATGAGGAGAGACACGGCACGGCACGGCACGGAAGCACGACACGGAACGACACGAGAACACGTCTAGACACGGTACATTTAGACACGACACGACGGCACGACACAACACATATAGACACAACACGACACATATAGACATGGGTAGGCACGAATAAACACGGATAGACACGAAAGTTCAAATTATTTTGAAATCTTTTGCATTTATTAATTATTCTATTTTAAACTTTACAAATTTTAAAAAATAAACGTTTAGACACGAGTCACGACATAGTTAAGACACAGTTAAGACACAACATGTTTAGACACGACACGTTTAGACACGACACGTTTAGAGGCGGCACGTTTAGAGGCGGCACGTTTAGACACGACACGTTTAGAGACGGCACGTTAAGACACGACACAGTTAGGCACGGAACAGTTAAGACACGACACGTTTAGACACGGCGTGCCTAAACGTGCTGTGTCTTAACCGTTTCGTTCCGATCCCTTCCAATTTTTGGCACGGCACGGTAAAAATAATAAAATACTAATCGTGTCGTGTCGTGCCGTTCTGTGCCGTGCCAAGCCGTGTTTGGAACGGAACAACACGAATTTAAAACACTACATGTAAGCCTCAAACACACGAAACAACTATACAAATACCCTCTTTTATTTACGTTGTGTTTTTTCGAGTTTTCTTGTGTTTGAATTTACGTTTAGTTAAACGTAAGAAATGCAAAACGTTAAATTTTTTGCACGTTTAGCTTCCTACTAACAGTGCACAACCAAGCCAAAACATTTATGCAAAATTCTGAAAAAATGAAAAATTACATGTAAACCCACATCAACAACAAATCAAAACATAAGTACATTACATGTTAGCATTAAAATTAATTATTTCAGACCATAACATTAACTACTTCATACTTTCAGATTCACGAACAAAAATCTCATGTAAAGCTATAGGCTATAGTCCTATAGAAACAAAATAGAAAACATGAGTAAAACCCTATACAAAACAAACTTATGGAAGACTAGAAGATGAAAGTCATTCCTCAATTAGGACTTCTATCCCACTCTCGTGTCGACTTGGCCCATTCAAATACGTGTTCATCACTGTCCCAATCGTCATCCAAGCTCTCAAGCGAATCCCAATAAATACCATCTCCATCTGAGACTGAAATAGTTAGTGATAAATAAATTGTATTAGTTATAAGCATGTTAGTGATAAAGTAAATTCTTTGTAGTAGTTAAGCATGCAACAGAAACCAAACAAGCAGAAAACAGAGACGAGGAGAACGAGAAGAAAGTGAAGGTCGGAGACAGAGATGATAAATGACGGGAAGAGAACATGTGTAAGGAGAGAAGGTGGGTTGCGAGGGTGACGGTCTGCACGAGGGAGAGAGATGAGAGGAAATGTGGGTTGCGAGGAAAACAAAGCAACAAGGGAGAGAGAGATGGAGATATAAGATCACGCTTATTTGGCATGCGAAGAGAGGGGAATTCGAGGGAATATCTCATTTATGTCGAACTAGGATAGTGAGATCCCAGTTGGAGCGCGCTTCCGTGCAATCCTTCGTGTGGCAATTTACTATCAGAGAGAAAAATCGACCCAATGGGTCGTAAAGTGTTTGTAATTGAATGGTCCTTCCATTTATAAGGGTTTTTAAACCTCTTTGGGCTCGATTTTGGCACGATTTATGTGACTAATGGTGTTGCGTAGTTTAAACTGAAAATGAGTCATATTACTCGTTATATGATATATATGCTTTAGAGTTTTATTATAACTAGTTTATTTGTTTAATGATTGAATAAAAATTAGGAAATTATTTAGAAGAAGTGTAAATTAATATTTCCTTAGGTTGCATGGTATATGTAAGTGTATGTTTGAAAATTATTTGTCCTTGTTTATTATTTATTTTATTTTTATTTAGGTTTCATTTACTTATAAAATTTTAGATAGATTTATTAATTGAATAAAATTAAGAGAATTTGTATAAATTTGAAATTAATTATTCATTATGTTGTGGTGGCATATATGTACAACATATATACATTTATTCATTTTAATGCTATTTTAATCATTTAATTATATATATGTGAAAATTTATTGAATTCATTTTAAAATTTCAAATTTGGTAAAAAAATTTATATGTTTTGATCATGTTTGAATTTTACGAGTTCCACAAATGATTTCATCAAGATCACCGTTTAAGAAAGCAGTCTTAACATTCATTTGATACAACTCAAGATCTAAATGTGCTACTAGAGCCATGATGGTCCTAAAAGAATCTTTCATTGATACAGGAGAGAAAGCTTCTTTATTGTCTATGCGTTCATTTTGGGTAAAATCCTTAGGAACAAGTCGTGTTTTGTATCGTTTCATATTACCGTTCGAATCTCGTTTGGTTTTAAATATTCATTTACAACCAACGACTTTTGCACCTTCAGGTAATGGAACAATATCACAAACCTTATTGTCATACATAGACTTTATTTCATGATTCATAGCTTCAATTCACTTTTCAGAATTTTGACTATTTACTGCTTGATTGATATTTTTTGGATCTTCTTCCATCATACAAATGTCAAAGTCATCTTCTCGAAGATAAACTACATAATCACTAGATATAGCATTTATTTGTTCACGAATGGATTGCTTTAAAACACATGTTCTTGAGGTATTGAAGGTTCCTCAATTGCATTATTTTCTATTTGTGCATCATAATCGATCTGCACAATTTCTTGTACAGTATGTAAGTCACCCTCTTCAGTCTGCACAATTTCCGGTACAGGCCGAATGTGAATTTTTGTATGTTGCATTAAGTCATCACATGTATTTGATACTTGTGTTATCTAGCTAATGATTGGTTCAATTTGCATCTATGTTTCATATGATTGATTCTCATCTAAATCAATAGATTGATGCTTAGTAAAACTGAAATATCCTCAAAGAACTTAACTGTATTTGTCTTGAATATAGTTCTATTAGTAGGATTATAAAACTTATATCCCCGCGATCTTTCCGCATACCCAACAAATAACAACTAATGGTCTTTTCATCCAATTTTCTTTCATTTGGCCTATAAGGCCTAGCCTCAGCTGGACTATCCCATACCCTAAAATGTTATAAACTAGGTTGACACCCATTCCACAACTCATACAGATTTGTATTAGATGTCTTAGTTGGCACACAATTGAGAATATAAGCTTCAGCTTTAAGCGCTTCTCCCCAGAGAGAAGATGGTAAAGTAGTGTGACTAAGCATACTACGAACCATTTCCATTAATGTACGATTGTGCTGCTCTGCAACCTGGTTTATAGCAAGTGAACCTGGCATGGTATATCGCGTCACAATCATGTTTTCTCTAGGAACTCAGCAAAATACTCTAGACATTATTCATCTAAACCATCATATCGATCATAATATTCTCCTCCACGATCTAATCTGACTTTTTTAATCCTTTTATTGAGTTGTAACTCAACCTCAGCTTTAAAAGATTTGAACATATTCAAAGCTTGTGTTTTTTTTTAATAAAAAATATGTAACCATAACGTGTATAATCATCAATGAAGCTAATAAAATAAGAATGTTCATTTCTGGTATTCGTATAAAATGGTCCACAAACATCTATATGAATTAGCTCCGATGTACGTGTTGCATGTTTGGCCTCATACCTTCGAACCTTTGTTTGTTTCACTTTAGCACACTGTATGCACTGATCAAAATTCGACATGTTTAAAGGATCAATCATTCCATTTTTGACTAGATGGTTCCAATCTCTTCCGAGAAATATGTCCTAATCATTAATGCCATATATCATTTAAATTCTTGTGAGTTAATTTATGCTTAACATTTCGATTACATGTATGGAAGAATTCATTATATGAAGCTACATTACTTAAAGCATAAAGCTTATCAAATTCAGACATTTTTCCAAACCCGACAAATTTAGATCCAAGAAACAAACTGAAATTTCTGTTTTCAAACTGACAAGAAAAACCATTCTTGTTCAACCCATAAACATAAATTAAGTTTTGCCTAAGCAAAAGTACTACAAATATTTCATACAATTCTAAATAAATTCCAAAATTTAGTAAAAACCTAAAATGTTCAATAGCTTCTATTTCCATTCATAGAGTAAATGTATCTTTCAACATTATTTGACTTTCGATGACTAAAAAAACATGGATGGTGGCACCAGTATCAATCCACCAAGTGTCTATTGGTAAAACTGTATTAACTTATGAACAAACAAAAGATAAATTTGTACCTTTCTTGTCCTTCTTGGCTAACCAAGCTTGGTAATTGGTACACTTCCTCTTATAATGTCATTTTCCCTTGCAAAAGTAACTTATATACGACTCTATTGTGATAGCCGGCTGTATGCCTTTGGTATCCTATTGTTTATTTTGTCCTTTATCTTTCTCGTTATCCGCAGCTTTGCATTTCTTCTTCCATCTTTTCTTGGAAGTGATGGCAACACTAGCATTTTCTGTAGTTTCATTCTTCAACCTTTTCTTCTTTTGAACACAATGTGATATGAGCTCACTAATTGTCCATTTTTTCTTCTGACAATTATAGCTCACAAGAAAATGTCCAATCTTAGGAGGTAACGAGTTAAGGATCATGACAACCATTATGTCATCTGACACTTCCAATTTCATGGCCCTCAACTTTGAAACCATATGAGTCATCTCAAAGATGAACTCCCATATGTTACCATTACCATAATATTGTTTTGAGAAAAAAATCTTTAAGAGATTATCCATTTCAATCTTCTAGTTTTGTACAAACCTATGCTCAATATCAGCCAAAAATTCCTAAGTTGTTATGGTTTCAGAAATGGCTCTCCTGAAAGCCTCAGAAATTGTCTTCTGCATTACCTTAAGACACATATGATTTGACCATTAGGACATCTCCCACTTTTCATCCTCAGTACTTTCAGTGGTTAGTTACGCTGGTTTGTTTTCCTATAATGCACTGTCCAGATCAACGAGATCAAGAATAATTTTCAATTGATCTTTCCATTCCTTATAGATACGAAACGAAAGACAGAAAAGTTAAAGTGATTTGGCCAGATCCAGACATATGTAATCAAATGGACCACACTTGTGCATGTGGAATATTGTTGGAATTGAGACGTCAATTCTAATAAATAAAGTTTGGACTACGTGTTATATAATTACTATATGTCATGTACTGTCGCCTAATATTACGAGGAGTAATATATAGATATGCCGTGAAATGTGATTAATCAATATTCAAAGGCATTATACATCACTAAGATTTTGGGCACAAATGCATATATAATTAAAGTAAATTAATTTTAATTATTGATGGATCGATTATGATTAATTAAACTATATATTGGTGTTGATGTAAAGTCAGAAATATTGTTTGGACTAATCCAACTCAAGTTGGATCAAAGCCCAAGAAAAACAGCCCAAATGCAAGTCTATTGTGACCGCAAGAAGATCCTTTGCGGTCGCAATGGAATAGGAATATTTGGTAGTTAATCTTCTGATTTACAGAAGATTGATTGCGGCCGTAATAGCCCTCATTGTGGCTGCAAGAGACTTGGCAGAATTCCTGCTAAGTCTGGAAGCCATGTCAATTTTGGCTGCAATGAGGTTCATTGCGAATGCAAGAGACCTATTCCAAGGTAGGTTTGACTGCCTTAATTAATCTTTATCTTTCTAATTGGATATTTTTATACCAAAGTCCGTGGAATTGTTTACAAAAGTAAATAAGAGGATTTGGAGAATATTTGGAGAGAATATAATTTTATATATTCTATGAATATTTGATAATTAATTTTGTATCTTTCCATGATACGTTAAAACACCATTATAAATAGCGTTGGGTCTCGAAGCATTACGAGAATCGAAAACATAATTGTTTAGGTCACATGTGCTGTGCTTAGCTCCCAATCCACTTCTCCATTAAGTGATTGTACTCCTCGAGTTGTTCGTGCTCTTGGAGAAAAGAAAGCAACTCGTAACTGCCTGGAAGGATTCGTTGGTGAATCACTCGACTTCTCGAAGACCTTCAAGAAGATTGGACGAGAGATGGATCGTAAGTTCCCGATTTCGCTCTCTTTATATTTCAAACACATAGCACAGAGTTTAATTGAACTGTTTAATTGCAATGTTTAGTTGAATTTATAGTTTTGTTTATTGGCTCTTACTCTAAATTGAATTGCACCAAATTAGAACCAACATGATAGGAATGCACTACTTGACAACACAAATGTAATGCACCAAAGGCTAGAAACTAGCAAGAAAAGAAGTGTTCTCGGATTGACAATTAGGATTGACAATTAAACAATAGTAGCTATCCTAAATCTCTCAGGTTAGACAGCTGTAGAAGAACACTCTAATGCTCTTTCTGGTGCTCAATTGAATGCTTGAAAGCTTGTGGGGGATTTTCAGATGTCTTCTAGGTTCGTATCCCCATTGTATATATAGGCTGAGCACTTCTTGAAGTCTTGAAAATGGCCTCATGCGTTACATATATCTGTGACGCATTACATAATATGTTATAACGGGTTGGCACCTTTCTAGAAATGATCGTATGTGCTACTCCAACTGACTTCTGGGCCACTTTGAGCAGGAACTCGTTATAATGGGTGGGGAAGGCGTTGTGACGCCTCTGTGATGCGTTACTGCAATGCATGGCTCTAGATATCTCTTCTCTGCTCATCTATTCTTCTCTTTACCCGTTGTGATTGGTTGGGCAACCGTTATGACGGGTTGTACATCTGTTGTGATGGGTTTGGGAAGCATTAGCATAATGCATGGCTTTGTGAATGTCTTCTAAGCTTGTTGATGTCTTCGAGTATGTCTTGACTTGTGTTAAGCATATTTGAGCCTTTGCATCACAATAGTGTACCTGTGTTAACATGCATCTCAACAAATCTCAATTGTGCAAGGTTAGTACTGATTTGTTTTGCAAATTGTCAAACAAGAGATGAGTTTTAATCCAACAAACTCCCCATTTTGACAATTTGCAAAATCATATGTGATGTGCATAATATATGATGCACATCATAACCCTTCTTGCAAAGTATGGCAAGATGCTCAATTACATAAGCTCCCCTGAGTTTTAACACATGTTTATAAACAAGTCAAGTTTTAACTTTGTTCCCCCTTAATGATATAAGATTTACAAATAAAGCACATGTTATCATTTACAATTAGGATTTTCCAATACAAAAATGAAGAAGCAATTATCAAGAGACATTATCAAGTTAATTTGCAATCTCAATCATTCCTAACTTGAATCTCAATTATATGTTGATTAGTATCAAGAGGCATTGTAAAGATATCCGCTATTTGATTCTTAGTGTTAATATACTCAAGTTCTATATCCCCTTTTTCTATATGGTCTTTGAGAAATTTGTGCCTAATGTCTATGTGCTTGGTTCTTGCATGGGTTATTGAATTTTTGGACATCGTTATAGTACTGTGTTGTCACATTTTATTGGTACCTTGGTAAAATGCAAGTCATAGTTCTTAGAGTTTGAACCATCCACAAAAACTGGGTACAACAACTATCTGCTGCTATATACTCCGCTTAGGCCATAAAGAGAGCAACCAAAGTTTGCTTTTTGCTTAACCAAGACACTAGAGACTCACATAGGAATTGACATGCCTCACTAATGCTTTTTCTCTCCATCCGATCACCGGCAAAGTCCGCATAGGTATACCCAATTAAATCTAACTTGGTGGTTCTATCATATCATATACAAAGATTAATTGTACATTTTACATAGCGCAAGACTCTCTTAAAAGTTGTCACGTATGACCCTTTTGGGCAAACTTATAATCTTGCATATAAACATATGACAAACATAATATCTGGTTGACTTACGGTGAGGTAAAGGCGACTTCCAATTATGGCTCTATAGAGTGAAATGTCCACCGATTTTCCGCACTCATCAATTGTGTTGGTCGTCATAGGTGTCTTCATTGCTTTGTTATCTTCAACTTCAAAATGCTTGATTAGCTCCTTGACATACTTTGATTGATTTATAAAAATCCCTTCACCATTTTGCTTAATTTGCAATCCAAAGAAAAAGTTGAGCTCTCTCATCATGGATATTTTAAACTCTCTACTAATAAGCTTTGAAATATTCTCCACAGGCGAAGGGTTAGTAGATCCAAAAATAATATCATCCACGTAGATTTGCACTAAGAGAATATCATTGTTATATTTCTTTGTGAAAAGAGTTGTATCTTTTAAACCTTTCTTAAATTCATTATCAATTAGGAATGTACTTAATCTCGAGTACCAAATTCTAGGAGCTTGCTTTAGACCATACAAAGCCTTGTGTAGTCTATAGACATGGTTGGTGAAAGAAGGGTGTTCAAAACCTTTAGGTTGGTAAACATAAACGTCCTCATTTATAAACTCATTCAAAAATGTACTTTTAACATTCATTTGATATAACACAAATTTCATATAAAAAGCATAAGCAATAAGCATTCTTATGGACTCTAACCATGCTACGAATGCAAATATCTCATCATAATCAACTCCCTCTTGTTGAGTATACCATTTTGCAACAAGTCGTGCTTTGTTTCTAATAATGTTACCAAATTTGTCATTTTTATTTTTATAAACCCATTTAGTTCCAATGATAGTCCGGTTTAACGGTTTTGGTATCAAGGTCCATACTTTATTTCATTCAAATTGGACAAGTTCTTCTTGCGTAGCAAGAATGCAATTAGGATCTTGATTAGCCTCCTTAAAATGTGTGGGTTCAAGTTGTGAAAAAAAAGCACAATGAGATACCATACCATTTAATCTAGAACGAGTTGTGACTCCAACTTTAGGATCTTCCATAACATTATCTAGAGGATGAAAATTAACATCCCTAAGAACTTTGGGTGCTTGATATTCGGTTTGACTTTGTGAGACATGATCCCTTTGAATTTCCTCATTTAATATGTTTCCTTGTTCTCCATTGTTTTCTCTCTTGAAGGTTCTTCATTCAATACATTCAACTCCCCCTCAATTCTTTCACCATGTGTTTCTTCAATATTTTCTTCATTGAGTACTATCATTTCTTGTGTTAATTCCTCATTTGTTGCACCTTCTTGTGTAGTAAACCATCTCCATGTGAGTCTATTGTACCTACAATATCTATATCTTTTTTGTCCATATTAGTAATGTCATCAAATTTGACATGAATGGACTCAACAATAGTTTTTCAATGAAGTAAATATACTCTATAAGCTCCACTTGTGGATGAATATCCAACAAAAAATTCCTTCTAAAGATCCTTAATCAAACTTATCCAAACTCAAAGATTGGTCAAAAACAAAACACTTTGATCCAAATATCCTAAAGTAAGAATGTTGGGCTTATACCTTTTCTAAATTTCATATGGGGTCTTATTGGTCAATGGTCTAACATATACTCGATTATTGATTTTACATGCGGTATTGATCGCTTCGGCCCAAAGGAATTTTAGAGTCATGTAGCATTAATCTTGCAAGCTCTTTTAAGTTTATGTTTTTGCGCTCAACTACTCCATTTTGTTGAGATATTCTTGGTGCGGAGAACTCATGCTTGTAATCATTTCTAAAGCAAAATTCATATAACCTTGAATTTTTGAACTCACCAGCATGATCACTACGAATGTGACTATTTTTACCTCTCTTTGGCTTTCAACTTGTGAGCAACAATAAAGTATTCACAAATCTCTTCTTTGTATCTCAAAAAGTTAATCCAAGTATACCTACTAAAATTATCAACAATCACAAATACATATATTTTTCTTGCCAAACTAGGTATGTTAATTGGTCCAAATAAGTCCATGGGAATGAGTTCTAATGATCTTTGGGTTGAGATTCAGTCTTTTAACTTAAAACTAGTTTACCTTTCATGCACACATCACTTATGCTCAACATTCATCCTAGAGATTGGTAGATCACGAACTAACTCAAGATTGACTAGTTTCTTAATAGAGTTAATGAGGTATGACCTAACTTTCGATGCCAGAATCATGAGTCAGAATAGGTTGCATTTAGACAAAGTTTTTCAGTGGTAAAATGGTTGATATGGAGATTTAGCCGGGATTCTTTTATTACCTTAAAAAGAGAAAGCTACACCGGCGAATAACTGATGGATTTATTTCCTGATCGAGTTGCCCTGGATGGTTTCGCTACTACTACCAAATGAGACATGCTACAACACTCTGATAGGGTTATACATCTGTTATTACATTATTAGCTATACCATATCCTCCCATTACCGAGTAATACATTCTTGATTTATTTATCGGTATAGACTAACTCATTGGTTTTGATATTATAAAGTGAGCACTCTTGGTCATTAAAATTAAGATAAAAACCAGATCACATAACTTTCTCACACTTAACAAATTGAAATTTAAACCATTAACAAGATATACATCATCAATGGTTACATGATTATTACCAATTGTTCCAATTCTGACAATCTTACTTTCACGCTCACTACTCCCAAAGATCACTTGGCCTCCGTCAAAAGGTGTAAGATTTTTAAAAACAAATTTGTTACTCGTCAAGTGATGTGAGCAACCACCATCTATGATCCAAGAATATATTTTATATGATGAAGCCAATCATACCTCTCCTTGTGAGTTGGATGAAGATGTGATCATGATTTCTCTTTCTTCAAGGTATTCATCATTAACTTTGGTAGAGATTTGAGCAACTTCATCATTCAATCCTTCTTTTGATTTGCTCTTGCACCGAGATGTCGTCTTCCTTTTCTAAGATAGTTATAGCTTCAATCTTGTGGTCCACTACACTTAAATCACACTTGTTAGAACTAGTATCTTCTCTAAATGCATTATCAATGATATACCACATTTCATATGCAAGGTTAGAGTCGACAAGGATTTCACCTATGAACTCATCCAAGAAATTCAATATGAGATAAGAAGCATAACTGTTGTCTAAGGTATTTGAAGGTGAATCCTAGGCAGCATAGAAGATTTCTTTATCAATTGTATATAAAAGATCATTTCTACTAAGATATTCTTGCATTGCCTTTTTCCAAAGCTCAAAGTTTTCATTTCGCAACAGTTTAGGGGGTTTAACCATATCCATGTCAAGACTCATGTCTAGAAATCACTTCTCTACTCAGCTCTTCTCCTCTTAATCCGTTGTGACGGGTTGGGCACCCGCTATGACAGGTTGTACATCCGTTGTGACGAGTTTGGGAAGCGTTACCATAATGCACGGCTATGTGAATGCCTTCTAAG
Source organism: Eleocharis quinqueflora (assembly GCA_964058865.1). Classification (NCBI taxonomy): domain Eukaryota; kingdom Viridiplantae; phylum Streptophyta; class Magnoliopsida; order Poales; family Cyperaceae; genus Eleocharis; species Eleocharis quinqueflora. The sequence goes on from CAXKVX010002233.1 coordinate 42,782, forward strand.
CTTGCCCTTGATGTCTTTGAGTATGTCTTGACTTGTGTTAAGCATACTTCATCCTTTGCAGCACAATAGTGTACCTGTGTTAACCAGCATCTCAACAAAACTCAATTGTGCAAGGTTAGTACTGATTTGTTTTGCAAATTGTCAAACAAGAGATGAGTCTAATTCAACATATACAACTTTATATAAACTAGAAAATAAATAATCATTTAATATAAGAGCTCACTTTGACGAGATGATATCATAATTATTTATTTACTAAGATATATACTTTATCTGTTTTATTTTTATTCAAAATTATACTTTAAACCAGAAAAATTAGAAAATTGCATAACCTAGCGTATAATGCTATATGCCGTTACATAACGCTATGCTCTATCCTTTCACAATTTCGAATAATTACAGCTTAGTGTTATAAACGCTAGAAGCGTTACATAACGGGACACTGTCTTTTCAGAGTTTCTTGTTCTATACATCATGGCATTACGATGCTATATAGCGTTACATAACGCGTTGCTCTGTCTTTTAAAAGTTCCTCAACAATTTTGAGTTCTATAACCGTGGCGTTATAACGCCATATAGCGTTACATAACGAGACGCTCTGTCTTTTCAGAACTTAAACAAATTTCGATATTTTGTATGGGATGTCATTATAACGTCATCTGGGGTTTTGCAGCGGTACGATCTATTTTCTGGCCAAAGCACGTGTCTTTTTGTATTTATGCATAGCATTATAATGCTATCTTGGTGTTATTTAACAGTATGTTTGTTTTCTGGTCAAAACACACGTATTTTGGTACCATGGTGTAGCGTCATAACGTCATATAGCGTTGTGTAACGCTATACTATGTTTTTTGTATTTTTAGTGCTCACATCAACAAATTTGGGTATTTTGATGGTAAATTCCGACCAATTTTTAATACCAAAATGAGACTTTGATTTCTATTATCTAACCCTTTAGGAATTTCTACTGAAATTCTATAATTAAATCATACTTTAATGTAATTTTAATTATTCTTTAATTGTATTTTCTATTTTAACGGTGGTAATTTGGAATTATCGTCATTAAATAAATTAAAAAATCTTTAATATTCGCAAAAATCAGAAAATTAAAAATTTGAAGAATATGTGATTTTATCGACACATCTATAGACATTTTCCCGAAAATCATATTTTAAAACTTTTTAAATTCTGATAATTGTTGAAACTCGAATTTCCAAAAAAAAAAGACCTGACATGGAACAATTATGGTTCTCATCAAGTTGGTAATTCTTGTTTAATAAGTGAGACCACTTAAGAGAACCTTAAGATGAGTGAAAGTAGTACCTTTTGTCATTATCGCAATTTTTGGACTTGATCTTTATCCGGATGCTTGACATTCCTTCTCTTCTCTTGCACTACAATTCCAAAGTATCAGCGGCTGCGAGATCTTCCAAGAAAATAAGCTTTTTGTCATCGATTTTTTTAATTTTTTAACCGACAACACTTATGTGGAACCTGGTGAAGAGGTTCCGCGAAGTTTTCTCAATCTCTTTCTTGTTTTTCCGGTAGAGATTAAGTCCTTTTCTTTCATTTTCTGTTGTGTGTGAGAGAGATTCTAGAGCTTATTCTTTGGAGATTATGAGTTCTTTAATAAGAATGACAATCTTTCAATTCAGTTCATTAATAAAATAAAAATTATCAAAATTTAATTTTCTGTACATTTAAAGATGCACTTATGTAACATTCATATCCATATACTTTATATGTTAGTGATCACTTATTATGACATATAATGAATATAAAATTGTATAATACATAATTTATAATCTATATAATATATATGACATCACATATCGTTCATTAAATTATTAAATTCAACAATATTATCACGAACTGTATAAAATTAGTGATGTTACTATTCGTAGATGTGGAAGTAGCTTTTGAATTTTAATGTGCGATTAATATCTGTGTTTCCGACCACTTAAAAAGAAATGCTAATGAGGATATTTCAACAAGGCTACCTTCCTAGATAACATGCGTGATATATATATATATATATATATATATATATATATATATATAGAATTTTGCTACTATGCTTTGCAAAACACGGCAAAACGACGTTCTTTGCGATTGTGGATCATTGGATCGTGCTTTGTGATTCGTGCCAATATGATGATCAAATATCCAATGGTTTCACAATCGCAAAGCACGCGTTTTGCCGCACTTTGCAAAGCATAATAGCACAACTCTCTCTCTCTCTATATATATATATATATATTAAAATTTTAAGATGACACATCACATGTGGCATTAAAAGGTTAAATTTGGAAAACAGAAAGGGATATATTATTATAATATCGTTATGATACCGATAAGACAGCAATCTTATCTACAATATATAGTGACATCAGTCATATATATTCGTTGATTTTAAAAGATGATACAGAATTACAGATCCATATCCAATCTTTCTTTCTAGCCGAAGAAACTAGACGTACAAATAAAGAAGAGCATTTAGGGGTGTCAACAGATCGAGATTTTATTCAAATTCGTATCTGAAAAATAAAAAAATATTCAATTCATATTTACATTCGTATTCGAATTTTTTTAGTGAATAAGAATAGAGTTTGACTATATTCTATCTGTATTCGATCGTTTAGTTGTTATCTAATAGTATCTAAAATTATACAAGATATCCGTACTCGATATTCTCCGGTTGTACCCGAATTCACAATCACTAAATGACTATTAAATATATGTTTTATTGAATGTTATATGTAGATTACAAATCTGATTACTTTTAGATCTAATTTGCGTTTACGGATCATTTTAATAATTATTGATGTATTTGAATAAAAATAAAAATTAATTTCAATAATCTCTCATTATTGGACTATATATCTATCCGAGTAATATATTGGTAAATTCTAAGTGAGTACTCAAATTGTGTTATTATAATCTTTTGTGTCATCATCCAATTTCATCCATCAATTATGTTCACAAAAACTTAAGTAGTATTCGTCTAATTGATCGAAACTAAACCAATGTAAATCACAATGTAAATATAATCGAATCACATAAATCATGAAGGGGTGTGTAGTTTGAAAATTAAATGTAATGTTATTCGTGCTTATCTCCAATTTGATCACTTTCTTAATTTGAGGTCAAACATACATTCATAGTGCGTGATAAGCTGAATAACTAAAAGCTAAATATACATTCATACAAATAACAAAATATCATAAAAGTAAACACATGATATATGTCAAAGTATATCATATAATCATGAGATATAAAATACTAAATTCCACTACACCTAAAAATCCTCTGCAAAACGGATATCCATATGAACGACGTGCTCATGAAACAATTTGGGTACTAATTCATTAGTGAGTGCATCTGCAATCATGAAAGTTGTGTCAATATGTTCAATACTAATAAGACCAGTCTGAAGTGTTTCCTTCACAGTAAGGAACTTAATGTTGATATGCTTTGATTTCGACGAGCTCATATTATTATTGGAATTATTGTCACATTATAACTTAAGTGGCACCTTGATAGTGTCCATAATACACAACACAGTGACAAAATTTCTTAGCCATATCTCATGATTCGATGCTTCGAATCAGGCGAAGAATTTGGCAGTCATGGTAGAAGAGGCAGTCATGCTATGCTTTGCACTCCTCCAAGAAATAGCTCCTTCAATCAACATAAAAATATAATCAGATGTTGACTTCATGCTATCCACACAACTCGCAACAAAACCGGAATCAATATATTCAATGACATCAAGCTTATCTGATCTCCGATATGTTAGCATACGATCCTTCTGTCAGATTTGTATTCTAAAAGTTATCTTTTGATGATTACTTTTATGTTATATTTATGAATCGGGTGTTATTCACATCTTGTTCCATGAGTTCTATATTCATATTAGATGTGTTCAAGAAGATACACTTGGTCTTGAACCGCAAAACTCTAAATATAATGAATATATAACTCTAAAATATTTACAGGTCTTGGATATTAGCAGGAACACTAATATGTCATATAAGATTGTCGTGTTGATTAAAAGTACGTTGTAGTTTTGCAAACGTTGATAATAGATCTTCTTTAATAACACAAATATAAGAAATGTTTCATATATTAAATAGACCTAATAGATAAAAGCATTATATGGATTGTGTTTGTGTCATTGATGTTTTTACGTGTCTTTGATTCTAAGATTGAGACATGTATCTTTTTCACATGAGGGGTGTATAACGTGATTATTATTAAAAGCTACTTACAACAAGTAGTGATAAAAGTAATAGTCCTTTATATATAACTTGTGCGGAAAACGATATATGTCAAGAGCATCATTTCCACTCATTAATAATGAGAAATGATATTTTGTGGGCCCCTTGGTAAAGTAGAATTATAAATGGATCCAATATAACTGAAGTGCAATTATAATTTATAATTTACTTAATGAAGATCAAGAAACAATTATAATACAAAGATGACACAATCCTACTTTGTATAATAATCATAATATCACAAGGCAAGGAATGAACACAAGTAATGTTAATGATAACATTACTAGAAGGATCATGTTTTGTAAAGATTTATTAAACTTCTGTGTTATTTGAGTAACTGTAATATATAACTAGAATGTCGCTTACAGTTTATGGAATAAAATGTTTTATTACATTGTCAACATTACATAGATCCTCAACATAGATCACACCAACTGAACGGAAAACAAGAATAAATATTTTAATATATTTTCTATGTAAGAGATTTCGTGTTGCATGAAATAAAAGTACATATGAAATTATTAAAATATTATGTCAGAGATCCATGTCACTTTGATATTATATCAGATTCATGTTGATTTTGGCCTATACTGAATGAATTTGTGAATCTTTATTGATCTAGGTTATATTATAAGTAGTTTATAACCAACTTTTGACCAATTATTATTTAATTAGGTCATTTGGTACAAAATATTTGAAATGCCACTTTATGTCGCAGGTGTGACCGGGTATATTACAACCAACTTTTCAGTTCACTCTGATAAATTCGTGACAGATTCATGTCACTTTATTTTATTTCAAAGTAAAAAAAAAATCAAAAATTCAAAAAAAATTGAAAAAATAAAAAATCGACAGTAAAATTAATTAAAAAAAAGAATCCGGAGTAGACCCGTGCCCGACCCGTCTGGATCCGTGTCCACCTGACCCGTTCGGATTGACTCTTTCCGCTGCGGATCCGTGCTTATCCGACCCGTGATATCCGTAGACCTGTGATACTCGTGGATTCATGAAATCGTAGATACATTCGGATTGAATCTACGAATACCCGATCCGACCCGACCCGTGTGTAGAACCCTATCTGAATATTTCTTTCGAAGAGAGAGACAGAGAGGAAGTATACTGCCGCCTCACCCTTTAATTAATCCAAATGGTTTTTTGAAATGGTGCCTCTACATGTAGGACGTAGCTCTTTTATATTTAACTAATGCAATTGAAATGGCGTCTGTACGTGTGAATTTAATTGAAATGGTACATTAGACTTTAACAGAGCATGTATCATAAAAATGGCGCCGGTATCAAATGCGCCTATGCGCCTGTACTAATTTAACTAATTAATTAGTTATTTAGTATATTTTTAACGGGTTTAAAATCAAAACTTGTTTATATTTGATATTTTGTTATTTACAAAATCATATCATTATTAAATTGTGTACTTCGAAAACCAATAACATAATGTATTATTCGTATAACTTTATATAATTTCTTTTGAAGAAAATGAAAGTCAAGCCCCAAATTTCATTAAATTCAATAGAGGTGAGTATGCAGTTATTTACATGTGATAAGTTCACACTAAATCATAAAATTATTAATACACATTAACTGTCTCACTTTTCAAGACACATATGACATATTGAATTCGTAAATAATACTCAATTTGATCACTTGATAATAAATTATAATTACTCGACAATTCTTATTCAATATGTATTTATATCACATATAAATTCATATATTGTGACAATCAATTGAAATTATTTCCAACATATCCAAATTAGCAGTTCAAATTTGAGGTAAATAATCAATTCATCATAACTCGAGCTAACTTGTAACTTGTCTTTTAGTCCATTAATAAATCGAGTCACCTTATTCCATTACTAAAATGAATAAAACCAAATTACAAATGACCGAAATAAAATTCGAGAAACAACAAATGACATATGCTAAAAATACTAAAAACAACAACTGATATAACATAAGCTAAAAGTTCATAAGCTAAAAGTTGACCAAACAACAAATGAAAAATTTAGCAAATTCAGTGCAGTTAAGTAGTTAACTAAACAGTCGATAAATTGACAATAATAATTAATACAAGTGATGTTTTTGCTTTCATTTGGAAGCCGGTACTTCATCTTGAAGTTTACTTTAATAAAAAAAATTAATACAAGTGAACAATACAATAATAGGACTTTCAGTACTTCATGCAACGGTTCTCATAGAGAGGTATTGTTTTTTTTTATTCATTACTCATAGGCTTACAACACACACAAACAAATTAGAAAATAAACTTGAAAAAATCATTCTAAAAGTAGCTCCTAGCGGAGCTTGAACTCCAAACCTCCTCCATAGAGACCTCGTGCCTCATCCCTACATTAAATAAGATTTGACATAAACTCGTATGCAGAAATGGTCGTTCTCGAAACAACAAGAGAACCCTTTTGAAGTTCTGCTGGTGTAGAAAGAAAATTCACATTCGACGAAATATATTAGTATTCATTCATTCAATGATTTACTTTACGATGTATCACATGGGATACAGATTCTTAGAATGAGGTTTTTGGTGCCGGATATGTGTTAGATTTCAACCGAGAAAAAGAAAAAAAAAAAAAAAAGGAAAGATATGAAAGGAAAGAAGAACAAAGAAATCTTTTCAGTTTTGGGATTGAGAAGTACGGTTTAGAATAAAAAGCAACTCAAGTCGGCTTATAAGAATGAATCCTTGAGTTGATTTTGTGTAAAATAAAATAAGAATGAATCCTCGAGTTGATTATGTGTGAAATTTGTGGCGTAAATTGTGTGTTTCTTATCATATGGTCACAGGCCCCCATGTTAAAATAAATGTTATTTCAATACAAAATTCATAGGTATCATGGAAAACAAAAATATATTGAATCTTTGTCCCATTTAATGAATTCACATTTTCTTAAATGGTCAACAGCAGTGATTCTTTTGCATTCTCACCGTTACTATACTGACGAAACTGCTCGCACAACAGTATCAACGAATTTACAACATAACAATACTGTCCACTGACTATTTCGAAATCCGCATTATTTAAAAAATACGGATTCCCATTTAATACACCACAGAGCTGGAGAGGATAACTATCACACCCACAAGCCACAATACTTCAATTGGCAGTTAGCCAGTTACGCGGCATCTCCAAGATTCCCTACATATCAGACAACACACAACGCGGAAAATCTTAGGGCTAGGATTTTGCCACGCATCTCTCTTTGCGCCAGGTTTTTTGCCACGTGTTAGGACAGTTGAAATGTGTCTGAAGTGTATTCACTATTCACACTTTACCTGAACATCTACCTGAGTAATTGTTTATAAATTGTCAATTATTTTTGTAATTATTGTTTTTTTAGCTGTTTATATAGCAATTGTTAGAAAAAATGTTTATTTAATAATTATGACTATTTTTTGAAAAAAATGTGTGGGGTAAATAATTGTTATTAGTGTTTAATTCTCAATTATTTGATTGATTCTACTAATATAAAAATAATTTTCTTAATTTTTAATTATTATTTAACAATAAATTTCAATTGTTAAATTGAAGATCCTAAAAAAATGTAAAAACGCATTAGAAATTAGATATCCAGGCCATAGGCCCGGATCTCCTGCTTCTTTCGCTGATTGGCTACGTGTGGCCTCTTGTAGTGATTTGACAACGGGCCAGGTCGGTCCAAATTCGTCCGATCCAACGGGTTGGTCTAGCCGAATTTTCATGAGTTCAAATTTTGTACGTCGGTCACAATTCGTCTTAGGCTCATGGGTTGGCGGATCAGCATGTTTGAGGCGGGTTCGGGGAGGGTCGATCGGGTTGGGTTGATGGGCTGGATGAGTTTTTTTATTTTTTTATTTTTTTGGAATTTTTTGGTTTTTTTGTTTGCTTTTAATGGGTTATTTTCGAGTTAGGACGGATTTTGCATGGGTTTCGACATGTTTCGATGGGTTTCCGCGGGTTTCGACGGATTTGGGACCGGTCTGGTCGGTCCAATCCCGGCCAGATTTGAGTCGGGTTTTTCCAAAAAAAAATGTCCGCGACCCGTTTTTGGCCCCCGTTTTTTTTAACGGGTCTGCACGGGTTGGACCTCAGATCGGACTGGACTGAGTCGCAGCCTCGAATTTCTCGGGCTGGATCGCCTCTCGGATTTCTCGGACCAGGTCGGACTCGGTCTGATTTTGTCAAATTCCTAGCCTCTTGGAGCAAGTTGGTTGTTTAATAATAATTTAGAACGAATTAAGATATCATGTATTGGTTTTTTGTTCAATTATTGTTAAACTTTCTTAATATTTGAAATGAAGAAGTTAATCCTAATCCATTCTAACGGTCTACAAATCTAGCATGATAAATGATAGGCCTCATCTATCAGCAAAAGACACGGATTTAAATACCTCAAGAAATATTATACAGAAATAAATGTAGAAAAAAAATCATACATATATATGTACGTATATATTTTAAAAATATTCTTGTTCATGATAGGTAGAATTAAATCTCTTTTACTTTATCAAACAAGCCTTATAATCATCATTAGATGTGGATCCATCATTCTTTTAAACAGCGACGATAGAACGAGATAAAATAATTTTAGCATCGGCATTAATAGTTTTTTTACTATATAACATATTTATAGGCGATATTGGGAATATAATTTTGCGATTTTACCGGTGATATAACAATTTTTGTTGTTTAATTGTCATCATTTTTTAAGTAGATCAGGCTTTAGGTGTCATTTTTATCTTTTTTATGTGTACTTCTTAACTACTAAAGTACTTGTTTAATAATTAATTATTCAATATTAGCTTTATTATTAAGCATATAAATGTACTAATTGTGATTTGTACTTTATATTATTTCAAATAAATTGTTATGATTAAAATGTCGATACGATAGTTTGTCAAATGCTAAATCATTCCTTCACCACGTGAACTGTTATTTTAAGTGTTGGAATCCACCGATATGATAGTTTGTCGAATGCTAAATCATCCATTCACCACGTGAACTGCTATTTTAAGTGTTAGAATCCACCGATACTAATTTTGACAATGTTCACAACAATTTCTCCCAAAACAAATTGAAACATTTTAAATTTAATAAAATAGAAAGGTTTCTGGGTAAACCTTTTAACTTCTAATTGATTGTGTTAGAACATAAAAAAATATAAGTTAAAAAAGTTATATCTAAAAACTAATTTGTTTTTAAAATTCTTTTAATTTATTTGAAAAAAAAACATTTCATGATTGTCGAGTTAATTGTTGTCAATGAATCCCTTTCCATAATTATATATCGAACAAACAAAGAAAGGTAAACTTTACATATAAAAATAAACTTAAGTTGGCAATTTAACCATTATATGCAATTTAGGAACTACTTTCACTTACAATTAATTATGCCTTTTTGGTATTTTTTTCCTGCTGCACAAGTGCTACACAGATGACAAACATTGAAAGCAGAAAGCTTAACAGTTGCGAGTCGAAACGATGATAGTAACGCGTTTGTGTCTATCACATATTCACATTTCCATTTACAATCTTTTTTAGGCGGACTCGTAGACTCGTAGGGGTCCATTTTCAGAGGTGGATATTTCGGATTCTAACTAGCGCACTTTTACCAAGTTTTTTGTGTCGTGGGTCAGCAGTGGTAGCATGCCGACTAGGATATTACAAACGGATCGGATCGGATCGTGTCGGGTACTCGTGGATCCGATCCGGGTGGATTTATGGATTTACGGATATCACGGGTCGGGTAAGTACGGGTCTGCAGTGGAAAGAGTCAATCATATTCGTGATAAACCCGGGCGGGTCGGGTGGGCACGGGTCCCGCTGAATTTTTTCAAATTAATTTTTCTGTCGATTTTTTTTTTTGAATTTTTGACTTTAAAATGAATTTATTTTTTATTTTTTCAAATTTTTTTGGTTGATTTGTTTTTTGTTTTTTCAATTTTTTTTTTTTTGAATTTGATGTGACAAAAGGTAACATAAAGTGACATGAATCTATCACGGGTATGTCACGGGTCCACGGCTCGGGTCTGGCGGGTCCACGGGTCGGGCACGAATTCGGGTGGATCACGAGTTAGGACGGGTCTTCCACATTTAGGCCTACTCGACCCGCCCTAGATTCGTGGATCTGCCTTTCCACGGGTCTAGTCAGGTCGAATCCGCGGGCTGGTAGACCCGCGCGGGTTTTTTCGATACCTTAATGCTGACCAGAGGATTGAATAGAGAGAGAATATGCAGAAATTTTGGTCTAGCGTTTCTAAATTTGTTTACAAATGGTCGCATGCGTTGTTGTTAATAACGTCTTTAAGTTTCATCCAATATTTATTAATTTTCTCAGTTTTCTTCGTTGTTCGGGGCTCATTTTGCGACATAAAATAATTTCACTAAAGGCGCAACTAATAGTAGCGTCCCTAGTGAGATAAGATTTTATTTTCATTTTTGTTTAATAATAATATACTTTAATGATAATAATAATAATAATAATAATAATAATACTAATAGAAATGAAAATAATTGTTGTAACTAATAATTTCATTGTATTTATCTATTTGCAAAACAAACTTGAATTTTATCATTCTTTGTGTTTGAGAATTTTTGTAGGGATTTTATAGCAAAATTAGAGATGCAAAATAGAAACAAGCAAATCAATTAAAGAACAAGCTTCAAGACGCTTAGTAAAATTCCTTGTATATTTAATTAATTTAGAATATTTGATCTTAAGCAAACAGAGAAAATTAATTATCAAAAATTATGTTTCCAATATCAACCGTTGTGTAACAGTTTCCAACTGTTAAGCAGTTCAGCCTTCTCAAAATAAATTCAAAATCCAGATTTTAATAAAACATTCCAGTGTGAACTGTTTTGTAACGGTTCAGAACCGTTACATAGTTCACAACTTAGAATGTTAATTTCAAAATTCAGATTTTCAGCCAAACATTCAGTGTTAACCGTTGTGTAACGGTTCACAACCGTCACAATGGTTTGACTCCGAAATATTGCCAAATCTGTGTTGATTTTGAATTTGAAGTTCAATCGTTATAACGGTTTACATACTGTTACAACTGTTCGAACAAATTTTGTTGTTTCTGCCCAAATTTCTCATTGTTGTATATAAGAAAGGCATTCATTCTCCTTTCTTCAACAATTCCATTATTTCAAAACCTTTTTGCAGCAGCCACAACTCTATTTAAAAAACTATTTTATTTGCTTAAAATTCTCAGGCTTAATTACTCTAAATCAATCAAATTATTTGTGAGATTAAGGAGATCATCTTGCTACTTTATTCTTTAGCCTGTGTGTTCATCTTGCTACCTTTGTGTGTCAAGAGACCAAGTTCAATCTTGTAAAAGACCTTTGATGTTTAGTGCAAACGGCTTGACCATGTTACCGTGTCGGGAGATCGGGAGTCCCAATAGTAGGCTCGTCAATAGCTGAACTCCGTTAACATATTGGTGTCACGCGTTCTACTCTTTGTTTGCAATTTCTTAACTCTTCACTTTATTTTTTCTTTACCTTAAGCTAGTTAAGATAATTGTTATTATTTAAATTGTTTCATTTTTTGTTATTCTTGTTGTCATTAGAAATTAAATTGAGCATATTTGCGAATTTATTTCAGAATTGCAAAGAAATTATATTCATCCCCTCTAAGATTAACAAAGTGGTATTAGAGCGGGTTGAGTTTGATAATTAAAGCACACTTAGTTTCCAAACAAAGATCTGTAAAATGACAACATATAGACATTGTCAAGGAACTCCCGATTTTAGGTACTGGTTGCAAAATATTGGTCGTTAGAAAAAGTGTATGATAAATTATCTAGAGATTTGTGACCTGTGAAAAGTCATACAAGAAAGGTTTGTTCCCACTTATAACAAAGACAACGGTAAATTAGAACGGTAATGCCAAAAAGAAAAGAACAAATGATGTCGTAGTAAACGCAATATTATCTCCGGTTAGTGAAATAATTACACCAATATTTGAGAACTTAATCAATGCTCATGACATATGGCAAGTCAATATAAAATAATATGAAGAAAATGATCAAATTAAAAGAAACAAGGTTGCTGATTTGGATACAATATATGAAAACTTTAGAATTGAAGAAAATGAGAGTGTTGAGGATATGTATTATAGACTTACAATTTCTATAAATGAATTTATTGAAATGGAATAATCTTTGACTAACAATAAGATTGTAGGTAAGCTTTTTCATGTTATGATTGTGCGACCACATAGGCAAGATTTTGTTGGAGCTCTTAAGGCGGTGAATGAAAGAAATGCCAAACCGTTCACATCGGATGGAATCTATACCTCATTCATATCATTTGAAGAAACCCTCAAATAAACCTCTAATAAAAACAAAGAAACCAAATATGTTGCCTTCCCCGCCTAAACTTCAAACAAAACAACACATCCTCATCTTATTCCCGACTAACAAATGAAAACTCCTTCAAGGACATGGGCTAAGATCACGAGAAAGAAACTCAAGTTCTTGCTAAAATGTTACAAGAACTTTTCTCTTTTGAGAAGAAGTACAACGCAGGCCAACGGCCTACCCCTCAAAAAAGAGAAGAAGTACAACGCCAAGCGTGAAAGCAATAGGGAAAATATGGTGTGTGTTATGTGCGAGAAAGAAGGACACAATATTCAAACTTGCTACAATATCTTTTCGCAACTAAGAAGTCAAGACAGAGACGAGCGACAAGATCACAAGGGATATGCTAAGAAGGATGGTAATAAGGGCTAGAAAAACCCTAAAGCTATGCATGCCGATAGGTGAAATCATAGTGAGGAAAAAAACGAAGAATCTGAAGTCGAGGTCGATGATGAGAAGAAGGTGAATTAATCGCTCATGGAACTAGGGAAGCAGATTCTCTGCCGCGCAACACCAACGGACGCCCATGATTTCTTGCACTGTAAGCTACGGACGGCTCAGAAATTTACCGCGCAGCACACACAGTGTCTGTGTTGCGCGCTAGAAGATCTGGTTTGTGGAACTAGTAGGTGACGAACCAAACTCAAGAGACATCGATTCGATGATCGCTAGCAATAACATCACCGACCTGATGACAATCGAGATACTCAAGAACATGGTGAAAGCAAAAGTGAAGAAACTTGGGATCAACTCAGAAGGAAATATGAAGATTAAAGTAAAGGAAGAGCAAGCTCTTCATCCTCCAAAGAAGATGCTAAGGTATATCTAAACTCAAAAGATTATGATTCTAAGCCAATGAGTACCTCATCATACGATTCAAGTGATAATGAGGATGATGATGAGAACCTATCAAATGACACAAGCATTTTATCTAATGAGGAATCCGTAAAACTTGAAATTGGTAGGTTGAACAAACTTCTTATTGAAACCAACCGAGAGCTAATGAGAAAGGAATGTATGATTGCGGGATTAAATAACAAAATATGTGATCTTGAATCTAAGGTTGAAGATGCACACATAAAGGAAATAAGTAACTTAAAAATTAATAAACAATCGTTGAAAATTAAGAATGGGGTTTTAAGGTCTACTAGTGTATTGAAGTGTGACACTAGGAATGATCTAAGCAAAATGTATGAGGGGCAAAAATCTCATGACAAGTCAGGACTTGGGTATAAGAAGAGTTCATCATCTTCTTCATCCAATGTCTTTCAAAATCCTAAAGCAGAAGGAAAGCATAATCAAAACTATAGGCCCAAGAATGAAAAATATGAAAACTCTAGTAATGTACCAAATTATGCATTTAGATATAAATTCAACAATGATAATTATGCCAAAAACAAATCCATCTCTAGGTATAACTATTTTAATCCAACTTGGTCAATGAACACGTACCATAGAGAATTAAATGGTTGAAGGTATGAGCCAAAATGTAAATTGGATGCTCAAATTGGTTCACAACATGATGGGAGATCAAGAGTTGATTTCCAACAAGTGAAAAACACACAAGTAAAAATCAAATTTTAGGTACACTTTTCAACCTAGGAATCAAGCTCAAGATTTGAAGAAAGATTATCAAATCTGTTTTATTAAAAACAAATTATAGTTTCGCAACTCGTGCCTTTTGTAAACAATATTGTTGTAAGAATAAGTATATTTTGCTTGAATACTAAGCTTATGAAGGGAAGAAATATAAACAATATTGTTTGGGTTCCTAAGTCAAGAGTATGAGGACTCACTTGGATTTCTTCCAAAAATTACAAATTGCCAAATAATGGTGGTTTGGTAACTTTTGGTAGCAACCAAGGGAAAAGTAATATAGTCGGTAACTTTTGATTTCAATAAGAAATTGTTCAACCTAACAATTTCAAATTTTAAGAATTCCTCGTTACATTGTGCACTCTTCCAAAATGCAATTTCGTAGCTAAATGTCTTAATGTTGCTTAAAGACCTATAAACTTAATAATTTTCAACACAGTATCAAATTCTGTTCAATCTTCATAATTGGTTTTTTTAAAACATTCTATATTAGGTAATTGCTTCTTTATTTTGTTTGGGTATTACTTTGGAACATGTTTCATTTATGAAGTATTATCATCAGTTCTAATATTTATTTGCGTTTATCTTTTTATTTTTTAATTACAATATATGTTGAATTAGTTGACACAACATTTAATTTAACTTAGAAAAATAGTGTTATCGTGATTAATCTTATCAGTATTATTGTTATTTCTTTTAGGCTTCAATGTTGATTAATTTAACAGTACATAGAGGAAAATCGTAAATAAAAAAATAATGAAAAGAAAAAAAAGCATCACGCATTTTTATTTTTTCACATCAAGATAAAAACTAAAAACCCTATGGCAAAACTAGAATTACGGAACAGTTACAGAGTAACGTATTCACACACGCGCGCGCTTATTCTAAGGACTGGGTGAGATGACAGGAAGACTTGACTTGCGGAGAAACCCAAGTTTAATTAAGTCACCGACGTCCATAGCATCAACAAGTCACCAATGTTCATAGCATCAACAATTGTACACTACCATTAAATTAAATCCAACCAACCAATTTTTTTATTGTCTAGATCTCAATTGTTAGATTAAAACTAGGAGTCGACGTGTACATGTGGATACAATACCTCAAATATCTCAATAACATGTTGTACACTTGCAACTACAATACGGTATTGACAAGGTTTAAAACTTGGTAATTAAATATATTCATAAATATCGCATCAAGTGTTTGGTGTTGTTGCCGAAGATAATAGTATTCTTAGTTTTCATTTAACAATTGAAACTAGACATTTTTTCTTTTCAATTTTCTTTTTAGATTTTTTGTTACTTTCACTTCCTTTCTTTTTGTCTTGTAGGAGTTTTTAACTTTGGCAGAGGAAGAGATAATCCCGCCTTTGACATCACTTGTTGAATCATCCGAGCCGAAATCCTCTCTAGTTGTTCAAGCAAGACAAAAGGCATGAGTTCTCAACAAACTTGCTCCAAGGATAGCTCCAAGGAGATTAGACATCGCAAACACGGGCACACTTGAGGAACGACTTGACGCCCTTCGCATTGAGCTTGAGAATGCACGGGTCGCCATTTTCAACCGACCTAATCATGCGGGTGATCCCAATTGCCATCTTCGAGACTACACAACACCGAGAGCCGATGAGGTACATCTTGGGTACACATGCCCGAACATCCTTGCGGAGGAATATCAAATTCCATTAAGATGAGTGAACATGGTGGAAAGAAATCTCTTTCATGGGTTGGCACATGACGACACCACACAATATTTTGCCAACTCCGAGGAAATGTGTAGCACGATCAAGGTTGGAGTCATCTCGGGTGAAGATCTTAAGAGGATGATGTTTACTTCTCTTTGGGCGATCGAGCTAAGAGTTGGATTCACGGGCAAAGGCCGAAGAACATGGATACATGGGCCAAGATGGAAAATGTGTTTCTCAATAGATTCTTTTCACCATCTAAGACCAATAGTACCCGACACCAAATTCACAACTTCCAGCAGAGAGACGACGAAATGATGTCTGAGGCATGGAAGCGCTTTCATGAGTTGCAACGAAGTCGCCCACATCATGACAATGAGGCCTTTTCATTGCTCCAAATTTCCTAGAAGTGTCTCTTGCCATATGACCGAGAGATGCTAGATCCAGCTGCCGGTGGAATTCTTGTCAACAAAAGAGTTGCGGATTGGTTCAAGATTATCAATGATATGAAACTAAACCAAAGTCAGTGGCATAAACCAAGATAATCTCCAATCCTCATACAACAGAAGGTGAGCGAGGTTTAAACAAACACCATGTTGATAGCCGAGATTGCTACTCTAAACCGCTAAATTGACGAATTAAGTGTCAAATGGGTAACTCCTCCTCTCGTTCCTTGTTTTTTGCGCTAAGAACTGATAAGTGTATTTCATATATTCAAAACTTAGGATTTATCTTGTGAAATTAACCAAAATTCATAAGTTTTAATTATGATTTGCCAATGTTTTGTACGAATTCGAGAAACTTTCCTATTTTTTGTGAATTTTTGTGCAGGAACCAAGAATGATATGTCGAATATTATAAGACAAGTGTGTAGAGATTGTTCTTATCTTCGCAACACATTTTGAATCACCTAAATCAGAGTCTGGATGAAGAAACAACGACTAAAACACGAAGTGATGCGCACTAGAGGAGTCTTGTAGGTCACCCAACCCGTTGGGGGGGGGGGTGCAACACCCTAATGTGGTGCGCAAAGGCGCCAACAGGGGTTTTGGTGGGTCAAAGCATCTCACACTTCATTTTAACATATTTTTTGGGAGAATTCAGAGGGAGAAGTCTAGGGAGAAGAAGTAAAAATTTGAAGAAAGAGAAGAAGGTGGAGAAGGAAGCTAGGAGAAGAGATTCGTTCTAGTTTTTCTAATCATCCTTTCTCTCTATTCAATTATGTTTTGCATCGATTTATATTGTATTTCTTTCTTTTTTTCTGTTATGAATGAGTATAACTCATCTAGGTTTTTAGGATGTAGACTTGAACTTAATTATTTGTTCTTTACTCGATTTGCTCGATTTGCTTATGATGTCTATGAATTATTTCTTTATTTTATTTTCTAATCTAAAATGTTTAAACTATTAATTGCAAGATTGTAGTTTATGCTTTAAAACAAAAGAAATAAACTAGGTTAGCACTGAATAACAAAAGTAAAGGTCGCAATTTAGAGGTTTATTAAATCTGCATTTTTATATCTTTCTAAGTACCAAGGGGAGACAATAGATGTTTAACGTAAAATTAATACATCATGGTTTGATTAATGTGATTTGTTTGATTTGTTGTTGAAAAATGACATTAGAAATGATTTAGACAAGGTACCGAAATAAAAAATTGCTTTCGGTACCGATCTTTGTGACGTTGACCTTCATTACATCATAATTGCATAATTACGTGAGTAAGCGAATAAATGAGTGAAAAGTTGAAACTATAAGACCTAGGCTACTTAATCTGAATTTGATCCACAATGTGTGTCATTGTTTAGTGTTAATTTAATAACTCAATTACTCGAAACAAAACAAATATATATGAATCGCTTAGACTAGTAAACAATTCTAAAAATCAGTATATCGAATTGTCCTTGTGGATTTGACATCCCAAGTACTACTCGATTAGGTCGTGCACTTTCGACCGAATTATGTATAATCTTGGGTTATTTTATTAGCAAGATATAACACATCAACTTTTTTGGCGTCTTTGCCGCGGACAATGGTATTTACTGATTTTAGAACTTAGTAGTTAGGACTAAGGTTGTATCTTACTTATTTGTATTTTAAAAAATAAAATAAAAATAAACAATTTTTTTTGGATCTCACCATGTCTTATCTATTTTATGAACATGATATGTGTAGGAATTATGAGCAGAACTCTTTTGCCTTGCATCAACAAAGAGCAGATGATCTTGAAGACCAAATAAATCGACTCATGTGGAATTGACTTCAAGAGCAGACAAGTAACCTTAAAAATGAATTGATCAACTGGAGCACGCAAGGATGATGGAAGATTGGAGAAACAACAATATCAACAATGATCAAGAGATGCTCTTCCAACAAAACCATACCAATTTTCTACTGACCAAGAATCTAAGAGGAGTGCAAAACAAGTCTTGGATGAGTCGAGAAAGGTGAAGGAGCAAAGGAGGGCGGAAACCGAGCAACCAAGCATCAATTCTCACTATGTGCGGGTTGCAAACAAACCTTGCAGATCACAAGAAGGGTGTGCAAAGGAACCAAGACCTCTGAATTGTTCATCTCCACCTCATTCCTCAACTAAATTTTCATCGAAACTTGACAAAGTCTTCCCAAACATGCCCAACCGAGAAGTCGAGGCCAATGATCTATCGCAAGGTGATTTGAACTTTTACTAGATCGATGAGCTTGTCGCTAAATTTGAGGCGATAAAAATGGCCCTTTGAGATGACCATTGAGATGACTATAAAAGAATATATGCTCGACCAAGGAGCGGAGCAAAACTGGATCGTTCGTAGAAGTTCATACAAGGATGATGAGTAGCATCTGAACCTCAACAAACATGGAGAGTCGGTTGGAGAGAATGCACGTGCCTCTCTCACCCAACAAATGGACACACAAGATGGAACACGGTCGAGTTCACGATGTTAAACATGGAGAGTCGATTGGAGAGAAGGCACACACCTCTCTCACCCAATAAGTTTAAGCATACAAGTCATTTTAGCTAAGCCATGGTATCTGTCCTTTTAGTCATAAGACAAGTCAGGAAAATAGAGTCTAGACATGACATTGTGAGAGGAGCTGAGGTCCAAGGTTTGAGGTTCGGTTGTCTCTAGTAAAAGAGTCACTCGATTCAACCTAACATCATTTCAACCTATGTCTCATGAGGTGAAGAAGACTACCAAAAGATATTTCGATCAATGTGACTCATTTAGGCCCAATTTGAAACCGAACCCCTTTGAAATTTTACAACGTCACAATTTCTTCTCATTTTGCTTTGAATTGTTTTTCTTGGTTTAGATGAGTATCCTTGTGACTGTACACCAACCCTTTTGTTCATTTGGACTTGCTTGAGGACAAGCAAGATTCAAGCGTGCGGAAATTTGATAAGTCCATTTTATATATACCAAACACTTTGGTTTTTGTTGCAAGTTAACCAAGTACCATGTTGTTTTAGGATAATTTAGATTAGTTTAGGATTAAAATGTGCAAGTATGTGGTACTGCCCAAAATGTTTTTAAAAATGCAGGAAATGGATGATTGAGTCAACCCAATATGATGTTCTAATATTCTAGAGCTTGTCCTTACCTTTAAAATGAAATTTTAATCGTCAAAATCGGAGTCCAAAACGAAGAAGTTGAGACAAAAAATAAGAAATGCTGCACACCAGAAGTATTTTCTTGCGAGCCGCAAAAAATGCGCCAGAGATCTAGGGAACTCTTTGCGAGCCACAAGAAATTTATTCCGAAATCGGCCTGTTGCGCACTGCCGACTATTCTAAATGTAACTTTCTCGTATAGTGTCAGAATTTGATGATTCAAAATGCATTAGAAAGAAAAGAGAAAGATCTTTTTTTGGTTCGAGTCTCTCAAAATTCGAAGTCAATCATATTCAAAAATTTGTTTGAACATGTTTAGACAGAATTGTAGAATTCTATTTTTTTATAGTTATTTTGAAAAATTGTTATAAAAGAGGATTCTCCAGCAATTCGAAAATTCATCTTCTTCTTGGACGAGTTTGAGAGGATAAATGGATGCAAGGCTTGGAGAACAAGGAGAAGATACGTGTTTCATTGCTTAAGAGATTTTCTTTAATTTTTCTATTATATTCTCTCTATCTCTCTCTCTAT
The DNA here is from genome assembly GCA_964058865.1 of Eleocharis quinqueflora. Lineage (NCBI taxonomy): Eukaryota > Viridiplantae > Streptophyta > Magnoliopsida > Poales > Cyperaceae > Eleocharis > Eleocharis quinqueflora. The sequence goes on from CAXKVX010002233.1 coordinate 62,867, forward strand.
GGTTGTAATGAATTTATCTCTTGTATTTGCTTTTGCCATGAGAGACTAATCACATTTCTAGAGTTTTAGGAATCCATGAAACTTGCATAGTAATATATGAAAACTTGGAATCGATTGTTGTGTGTATTGCTTTCTTTTATTGATTTGTATTCTCAGGTTTGAGTTTGATTTTGATAATTTGATAACCTAAACCTCGAGCCAAAATGAAGCACTTGAATGCTAGTAAAATCTGAAAAGAATCATTAGTTATTCAAGGGATTTGTTAGGAATAACTTAGTTGATTTGTCAAATGCATAATTGCTAGATAACCCGACATAGTATCGTCTAACCACGGTGCATGCTTGAATTTTAGCATAATTTAGAGTTGGACTAACCATTGATCTTGATTATACTTGAAAATATATTAAATTGAGAAATTGACCTTTAGTGCCTTAATTAGGTCACCAAAGTCCATAGCATCAACAATTGTGCCAATTAATCAAGTATTACCATAAGCAAGTGAATGGTTAACCAAAGATTCGAGGTCTCAATTACTGATCAAAACCTTGCTTTAACTGCTTTCTTTTCTTTTCCACTACAATCAAACCAAATCCAACCAACTAATTCTTCGATTGTCTAGATCTCAATTGTTAGATTGAAATTAGAAGTCGACTTGTTCTTGTAAATACGATACCTCAAATACCTCAAAGACAGATTGTGCACTTGCAATCGAAATGTGGTATTGGAAAGGTTTAAAACTTGGTAATTAAATATATTCATAAATACTGCATCATTAACAAAATCAATTGCAATTGTTATTTAATTCATCAAAATGAAATCTTTCACTTTAATTTATCACAACAACATAGCAAATCAAGAAAGGTTGTTAATACTTTCCACTCATCTATGTTTTTTTTGTCTTTTGAATTCCTCCTATTGTGCCTCTTTGTTAGTCCATTCATCAGAGAGATTTTTGGAATTCTCGTCCAGGATGTACTTCTTAACCAAAGTGGCTTTCCAGTTCTTCCAGCGCCCATCCATCGTCTTTATTGTCTTCCTCTTTGCTACTTCATTCTATTACTTGATGCTAAATATTGCCTATAATTTTAAATGAACCAACAACTATTAATTAGTGGAGAGTATAACAGAATTAGTTACCGTACAAGTCTCAGATGTGCCATGTCAAGGGTTACCGAAAGACTTGGAGTCCGTAGGAAACCTGGCGCGAGACTCATAAATTCTTTTCTAAATTGGACTTAATTGAACAAAGGTGTAAATTGCAAAAAAGTGAGCAATATGTAGGGTTGAAGTCCTTAGGACAGATACACTCGCATATAATATATATATATATATATATATATAATCTGGCTATGGTGATATGCATAGTTAGTGAGCATTCGTGCTATGCATTTTTTTCGTCGGATTGCTTTAATCAACATCAATTTAAGTTGCCCAATAAATTCTTCATATTGAAATCTAGTAGGAAACCAAATTTTGTGATTTTTAGAGGTTTCTAGCTATTTTTAAATATTTTTTAAAAATAGCCCTGAAGAGGTCCTTTTTTAATATTAAACAGACTTGTCTTTAAAAAATATTTAAAAAATAGCTAGAAATCTCTAAAAATCACAATATTTTGGTTTCCTACTAGAATTCAATATGAAGAATTTATTGGGCAACTTAAATTGGTGTTAATTAAAGCAATCAACCGAAGAAAAACACGCATAGCACGAATGCTCACTAACTATGCATATCACCGTAACCAGATTATATATATATATAGGAGGGATCCGTAGCCGCCAAACTTCCAACCGCTCGCAACCGCTCCATGATAGCAAATGTAAATGGACGATCCGGACCGTTGAAAACATTCTCCATATTAATATAGACTTGGAAACCAAATTTTATATTTTTTTTGAATTTTTTTACTATTTTGTCGGATGGATTGAAAATTTATTTATCTAACGATTTATAAACATCTAATTTTCAACCCTTCTGATAAAATAGTAAAAAATACAAAAATTTTAAAATTTGGTCTCCAAGTCTACATTAGTATGGAGAATGTTTTCAACGGTCCGAATCGACGATTTACACTTGGTATGATGGAGCGGTTGCGAGCGGCTACGAAATGGATGGCCGCTACGAATCCCTCCTCATATATATATATAACAAAAACAAAAAAATATTGAGTGGAAAAATGAGAGAGCCCAAAAATAGACAGAAGCACAATAAAAGTCAATTAGCAGCAGGGCACAATTTACACCATAAATTAAATTTTTCTTTCAAAGAATTTTATGAAATTGGCTTACACTTGTAGAATTGAGAAAACGGATTCGAGATTTATCGATCTAAATTATCACACTAACTCGTTGGTAAAGAAGTAAATATTTTTGGCCCCATTAGAAAAACTTATGGATTTGATAAAACAGAACAATCGATTTCTTTAAATTTACCAAAGACTTTGACAAAGGATTTGTTCAGTAGCGGGTTAATAATCTCACCAAAAACATGTTTCTATATTCTACATTTAGTTTAGCACTTTAATTCTTGTTCTTTATTTTTTGTTTCATACAAAATCGTATTGTGATGTGAAGAAGACCATTAAAAAATATTCGAATAAGTTGAATACTAATTTCTCTTTTTAACATATTATTTCAAATCACATGTGAAAACAAATGAGTATGTTAGAGTTCAGTCTAGGTATTTGGTGTAAAATAACATAACTAGCCTTGGAAATTCCCAGTGTTTAGACTTGCTTGAGGACAACCAAGGATTAAGCTTGGGGGAATTTGATAAGCCAAATTATACACATGTTTATCTAGGGCTAATTGTGTAATTTAAGCCAAGTTTAGGGTTAATCAGTGTCCAAACAAATAAATTTTTATCCCAAAAGAGTTCAATTCACTACCTTGCAGTGCTTTAATGCAGAAACAGGTATTTGGAGCAAAATGGGTACAAGGAAGGACAATGGAACAAGTTAGGATGTGCAAAGGAAGCAACTTGACCATCTGTCAGGTCAATTGCGATCGCAGGAACACTCATTGTAGCCGCAATCGACCTCTACAAGCCAAAACAGCCAAGTACAACTTCATTGCGGGCGCAAGATATATCCTTGCGGTCGCAATATAAGTTGTACAACCCAAACAAGAGAAGCACAACCCAATCCAGCTTTATTGCAGGCGCAATGTATATCCTTGCGGTCGCAATAGAAGTTGGCAGATGGTTGTGGGATCAAGGAAGTTACCACCTCCAAATATTGTGGCCGCAAAAGTTATTGTTGCCCCCGCAACAGAACGTGCATAATCATGACAGAGAAGTGATGACTCCCACTCAAGACATGTTACGACCGCAACATAAGTTATTGTCCCCCGCAATAGACCTACGTAAAAGCACAAATAGGAAGTTTCAGCAGTCTGTTTTTAGAAGTTTTGCTTTCCTTTAAATACCTATAATTATTAGCCAGTAACAAAGGGTTAGAACTTAGGAAATTCACAGAGGAGGGAAGAAGAAGAAGAGAAGAAGAAGTGCTACCTTGGCGATCTCGGTTGTATATCTCCTTTCTCTATCTCTTTCTTTTTACTTCTATTATGTTTAGCCCCTTAGTCATGTCCGGCTAAGTTGTATTAGGACTTGTTAGGATGTCTTGAAACTCTTGTTAATACTTGTTTGTAATAAATTTCTTACTTGATTTTTCTTTCTATTTTACTTGTGCAATTTCATGAATTGTGATCTTAGGATTTAATTCTAGACCTTGACCATAGAAAGCATGACATTTAATTGGCTAAGTACCGAGATGTGACGCTAATTGATTGTCCATCTTATGACTTGCTTACTATATGAATTATTTTATCTCAAGATTTAATATTTGCAATAGAAATATTGAATATTAGATCTAGACCATAGGAAGTAGGGTAATTAACGAACTAAGTATCGTGAGGTGACGTTTGTCGATTACGAATTTACCTAATTGTCATAATGAATTGTATCAAGTACCGAGATATGACATATGATAAGGATAATAGGACGGTATGTGCTTAATAGGTTTTGACTAGTTTAACCAAGTACCGAGAGGTGAAGCCACAACTAGTGCAAACACGGTACCTAAATAGAGACATCACTTGGTACCAAATCTGAAACTGTACCCTCATAATACCAAGAAATTAATTACCAAACAAGTATCAACAATTATGGATAGATCATCTTAACAAGGCCTAATCATTTGTTAATTGTGATAAGTTCTTAATTACTTTCAGTTTTTAGTTTAAAGCGATCAAACAAACCAAACATGAAAATTTTCTTTTCTCGTTCGTTTTTACTTAGATTAAATTTACTCAAATCTGAAAAACTAGAATCAAATTGTCCCTATGGATTCGACCCCTAAGTACTACGATAGACGGTTGTATACTTGCAACTTCTATATAGCAACTAGGGTTAGTAAAACTCACATCAAGAACTTTTAAAATTTAAGATGGCACTAGGTAACCTATTAATTAAATGGATTGCGGAGAGAATGGTTTCCGACAAAAGATTCTCAGGAACATTACTTTGAAATAAAAGGGTTCTAGTCATCTTCATAATGTGATGATTTTTTTCTTTCGGAAATTTCATTTTGTTGAGATGTATAAACATAAGTGGTTTGATGAACAATACCCTTTTGTTTCACAAAGTTTGAAATTTTTTATTTATAATTTCGTATCATTATCCGTTCTAAGAATTTTGATCTTTTTTACAAAATTGAATTTCTACAAACTTCCCAAATATTTGAAAATGTTAAAAGACCTCATATTTGGTTTTCATTAAATATGTTCAAGTTGTTCTTGAAAAATCATCAATAAATATAACATTATATCTAAAGTCATTATAAGAACTTATGAGAGCGAACATCCGAATGAATAAATTAAAAGATCTTTACTTTTAGAATTAGAAGTAGAAAAAGAAACTTTTGTATGCTTAGCAAGCTTACAAACTTCACAATTACTATAATCAAAATTTAAAAAAAATTAAACTTGAATTTTAAAATTTTATCAAAAGAATGTCATACCTTCTTATGCCAAAGTTTACTCAAGTCCCCGTCCTTACTACTATTAAAAAAACTTGTTTCGATTTAAAAAATAAAGACCATATTCAATAATACTTTCACCAACTTTTTTCTTTAGTGTATAAATCTTGAAAAAAATATACTTTCTCTTTTAAAAATAATTTGACAATTTAACTATTTTGAGAACTTACTAATAGACAATAAGTTGACAGAATAATTATCGACATAAAAAATGTCTTGTAAATTTTTTTAGAAAAGTTACTAGGTTGCCCGTTAAAGGCATATATGGTTGCTTTACCGTTAAAGGCATGGTTGCCTTTTTTTTTCTCTCTGTTTTATTATTATTTCTCAACAAGTAACAACAATCTAAGCATCATCTCAAAGCTATTCAATTGATCAAGATTATCCATTTTATTTTTATTTTGCGTGTCTTAACAAGCACGAGTTTGAAACTTGTACTTTTGACCAATAATCAACAATGTGCCGACAGAGCAGATTCAAAATTTCCGTCGTAACAACAATATCTATAATTTTTTTCAAGGGACACAATAATGTATATTTTTAAATATACATAATTATTTGTAAAAAAGAAATTGACAAATCATAAAAATATACAATGTTATTTTGCAGAAAGAAGATTCCCGAGAAGACATTTGCTTCCCGGCTTACATTGAATCCGCCCCTACGTGTCCATATATGAATTTATGATCCAGAATACTATTCCAGTTCCGCATTGTTTAAAAATTAAAATGCAATGTAAGCATTATTTTTTGCATCACTAATTATAATTTATTTACAGAGAATAAGTACCAACAATTAGAAGAAACGTAGAAATCAAATAGAGAAGTTAATAGCGATTCACTACATAATTGAGAGCACCCAATTTGATCTGTGAGAAATCCAATGAAACCTAGTCGGACTGTGATTCAATAAACAGATGACAGTAACAGTAACCGACATTTCATGGGATTAAGATCTTCTGCCACGCAACAAAAATAATGTGCGTGCTGTGCAGCAAATTTCAATTTTTGATATGTATTGAAATCTGAGCGGTCCGTAGCTGACAGCGCAATAAATCTGAGCGGTCCGTCGGTGCTGCGCGGCAGAAGAATCGGATCCGTTTTGGGCGGTTGGGTCGTTTTCTCAGCCTATCCACTCGACAAGCCATCAATTGCACACTAATTGTACTGCTCACTACGACAGCAACCGTTTTTCGGATCTTATTCCACGTGTCACCTTCCTAATCCCCTGGCCCACGTCCCCTTTCATCCCTCCAATCCTCTGCAATGATCTCTAGTGTTGTACACATCCCAGCCGTTGAATCAGGTTACAGTATATCTCTATAGCCGTTGATTGAATTTAACCAATTGTGCGGTGCGCAACAGCGGATCCGAGATGCCGACTCACTGAACCCACTAGGCACTTGAGTTATCATCTCTGGTTAGAGGACACAAATCCAGTCAATTTTCGAGAAAGCAAAATCAGCATTTAATGCTCAGGCAAGAAAAAGAGAGCGAATGCCGAATGGTATTTGTTTTCTCCCATAAGGAAAGAGGGAATGAACGAAGCAAAGCTCTCGTACAAACAGTTCAATGTACACTTGTAGCAAATCAATGCCGTGGGAGGCAGAGATAGAAAGAGGGATTTTAAGAGAGAGAGAGAAGGGAGAAAGATATACTATTACTAGGGGTGATTGTGTGGAAAGTCGTGAGTGGAAATTTATATAAAAGGATTTTATTTCCGAAATTTTGAATTTTGTTTCCCCTCTTTTCTGAGCCTTTTTCGGGTCTTTAAATGGGTACACATGGAAGAATGAATGATCCCTAGTCCCTACACGCTAAACGCCTAAACCTCAAAGAGAGAGAAGGATTAGAAGAGGTGGCCTCTCCTCATCTCTTTCACGTGCTCGCGTCTATATATACTCGCCACCCTCCAACTTTCCCTTTCATCCATCCATAACCTCTTTGTACATTCTTGGGTTTTGCGAAGGTTGTCATATAATAAAGCGATCTAAGAGGAGACGGGGAGTTAGTAGGTTAGTTGGTCGTTGAGAGTTCTTTCTTGGGTTTTGGGTTTATAGAAACAGAGAGAAGCAAAGGTAACTATGCAAGGAGGCGGCGAGAGGAAGCAACAAGGCACCAGCAGTGGTGGAGCAAGGGAGGTGAAGGAGCGGGTGACGACTGCCGACGTAATCTCCGGCAGGATAGATGAGGCTGTTGATGCATCTCCTGCTTCTCTCAGCTCCGTCTCTTCACCTGACTCTAGGGTTCGTTCAATTAATTATTTCTTAATTTATCTTCTCTATTTTGAGTTTTAATCATCTGAGATTAAGTTGAAGTTTTGAATGTGCTATTTCCTTTTGTGTTCTAACGATATTTTGATTATTTTCTCTATGTTTTGTTAGCTCATGGAGAGGCAGCGTGCAGCCGGACGACGCTCTGTTCCTTCTCGGTACCGGCCTCCTGGTATTTAATCCTATACCCATTAATAGTTTAACACCCCGCTTCTTTTCTAATCAATTTGAGTCTCTGTGTGAACATGCTTCATGCTTGCTCATCACCATCTTACTTGCACGGATGCACCAGTTTATAAAGATTGCATTAAGTAGTGGTGTGTTTTATTGACAAGGAAATCCAGTTATTATCAAACAATTCAATCATTCAGGTAATCAGGTGTCAAATGCACATTAGAGGGAGTGGGGGCCAGAGAATCTTTTATCTTTTTGTATCAGATTGTTTACTTTAAGTTTATAAAATTAGGATTGGAATTTACGTAATAGTTTCCATCTCCTTTTCGTTATTTCAGATTAATTAGTTTCAGATTCTGCACTATGGCTGTACACTTGTCAGTAAAATTTGACTGAATCTCTAAATTTTGTAGCACCAAGGCGATGTGATGTGAGCAAGAAACAGAGCACTAACAGGGAGGTGGAAGAGGAACCTCCAAGAAATCCTCCGGCTGATGAACCGATCAATGATTCAAGCACTCATACCTCATCGGCTCGTTACGGAGGTCGCCTCTACCACACCAACCCGGTGCCGGTAGATCCCCATAGGGAGCCTACTACTGATGTTAGTTCTGTTTATTTTTTATGCTAGCTGCTCATTTGTAAATTTTCATTGTTTTTTGCTACATAAAATTACAACTACACTGAGTGCAATTATTGGGATCAAGTTTTTTTTTTTTTTGAGGAAAGGGATTATGGTTTTAAGAACATGGCATGTTTAAGATTTTGAAACACTTGCAGCTTCACAGTTTGGCCTAGTAAAATTACAACTACACTTACTACAATAATTAGGATTAAATTTTGAGAACATGACATGTTTTAACTTGAATCTGTACCTTGAATAATTTCTGGGTCAAGTTAGCTGAGTTTTTTTGCTACTTCTTGATATAGTTTTGCTTCTAAAGCGACTTTTACTTTAATCCTTAAAATTTTCTGACGTTATTTTATGTGTTTTTTTTTTTTTGGTTTTTTTATCAGGAACTTTTCAGTGGCGAAATTAACCAGGATGCTGCATATAGGGGTGACTGGTGGAGAGGTGTGTATTTGCTTCAATTGATAATTATTTATCTATTTGAGTACTTCTCGTTTAAGAAAAGCAGAACAATCTTACTGATTTTTTGTGTGATTTATTATATATCTCAGGTGGTCTGTATTACTGAAGGTGGAGTTTGGGTGACATGCAAATGTTGTAGGAAAAGGTACGTAATAAATCGATCTAAGCGCATGTTCTGCATTTCCCTAGTCATTTTATACATGATAAATTGATAAATAATTAAAAAAACACTCTAAGTTCCGCCACTATTAATGTATTTACCATATAAAAAATAGCTCCATCTTTATTTATGTTTTTTTGTAAAAAAATTAAAAAAGAATTCTGTAAAAAATATTGGACTGTGAAACATTATTCAATGACTCTGTAGCTTCTACAGTTCCAAAGAAAATGAGACATAATAGATGTCGGTCAATAATTCTCTTATTTTAATATTCACAATCTCTCAAATTCTAGGTAGCAGTATATTTGGACGCTTCTTGAGAAAGTAACAAATTTGACGCCTGATACTAGGACATAAAATATTACATGTTTTTTGGTCCTTTTAAATACTAACCATTGAATATATCAAATTATCACCAGACATGTATCATGGGTTTGGAGCTTTCACTTCGATTGGCATCTTTCCAACAACAGTTCTTCTTTTATTGACTACTCTCCTCATCTTCTGTCTTTTGTTAATTTGGTGCAGGTGATTTTCTTAGAAGGCGGTGTAGATAGCTTCTATATATATATATAAATATCAATATCTATTTCCTAATCAGGTGACAATGGATTGTTTGCCTGTGGGTGGAATGTCTTTTTGACATATATTCCACCTTAGAATTATCTTATTTTTATAGTTTGATGATTGTGAAATGCTGTTTAGACCACATAGTTTAAGCAGCAATTGTTGACTAATTTTAGAAATTGGCCTTGTCTCGAGTTTTGGTTGAGGCAGGCTCTCTAAAACATTAGTCATATCTATCTTACCTTCTATATAAGAATCTATCCGTATGTGTGTAACTGTGTGTGGTAGCGTTTATAATCTATGTATAACTGTGTGTGGTTATGTGTGTGACTGTAAAGTTAATTTAAAACAAGCAGTCTAGCTAGTAGTGATGTACTTGTGATCAGATGCTCTAATCAATTTGTACATCTATATATCATTCCTGTTTTCATGAAATTTTAGATTGTGTATTACATTTGATAAAATATTCTAATTCCTAACCTTCTGTCTCTCTCTCTCATCTCCCACTCTTTTTTCCAATTTTTTCTTATTCTTGTTTTATACTTTTTTATTTTTCTTTCAACTGCATTTTTCTACTTTCTTATTTTTTTTTATCGTTCTTTTTTTATTTTTACTCTTTGACAAGAGATTGTTAGAAACGATGAGAAAACTGTCAAACAAATAAAATGTTTAAAGTAACAACATATCTGAGAACGAAAAAAGAATGACAAATCTGAGAACGAAGACGAAAGACAACGAATGACTTTGACACTTTCTTTGATAGCACAATTCTTAATATATATATATATATACATACATGTAACATGTGGTCTTGCTATAAAGCTCTAACATTGTGTTTCCTCATACCTCCATCATGTTTTACGAACTAGCTAGCTAGGTCTCACAGAATCTTACTATTAGAGACTCCCTTTTGTCATATTTGAAAGTTGAAACGAGGGAACAAAGAAGCATTGTAGAATTCTCCATATATAATAACAGAATGCGTTTGAATCTTGGTAGGCCCTACAACAAATTAACTCACGTAACTAATGAGAAAAAGCATGCAATATAACAACAGAATAGATCAACATGGAAGCTGGGACGAGTGTCACGAGTGGCGCTATTGCACCGGCAGTTGCTGATGCAGCAGCACCACATCCAAGCCTTCCAAGCTTGATTTGGACTAGGTTAACAAGCGCCAGCATGAGAAATCCAACCCCAATTATGGAACCAAGTGCCGTTGCCATGAGCCCGGCACGCAACAACACCCTGTCGACTCGCACTGCGTGTGTGCTGTGCGGCTTTCCCATGCGGATGGCCTGCTTGAGAGAGAGTGCAACCAAGCTTGAGAAAAGAAATACCGACAATGCATAGGTGCTGAAGGAAATCATGTCCTGCTGAACCTGGTTACTTGCCGCACAGAAGTTGCTACTGCCAGATGAGGGACTAGTATCTATATATATAATTACTAAGCAAATCAATGTATACAACAATAAATTGAATATATAGTCACTGTGCAGTCATTAATTAGCACGTACAAGCTGGTATATATGTTTGTTACTAATAAACTGAAACTTAATTTACTGATCGACCACTCGATAAAATTCGCTCAGTTTGCATTATGTTTTGTTTCATAGGTGTAGCCTTATTGAAAGATGCCTGGTATTCTAAGGACAAATTATTAATTATTGACAGAAACATGTGGTGTCGATGTAGCACAGTTTTTTTATTTATTTTTTTTTTAAAAAAGGAAGTGGCTGCAGCCAGCAATCTCTATTGATAATAGAAATTACACAGTTTTAGACTTTTAGTTACAATACAAACAAACATTACTATCGGGATCAATATAGTGTACCAGGCAGAAGCATGCATGAAATACTTCCATCAATCAACCAAAAATATTACATAACCATAAGATAAGATAAAAGCATGATACACAAATGAAGTGCATGTGATCTGGTCAGTACATAAGTAAATGATGCATGTGAACGTATAGTTTTCATTTGACAGAATTTTGTTGTTGTTGACCAACACTGAAACGGTCAGTGAGTTAAGATAATTTACCCAATTGTACATTAATAGTAGCACTTACTGAGGGCAGTGAAGACAGCACCAGTAAAGAGGGAGTTGTGACCGACAATGGCGTCTAGCGCATTGAGGTGGATGCTAGTCCAGTTTCCATCGCCATCCCATCCCCCGTTGCCACCACCAGACTGGTTGTCATTGTTTGCGCTTGCCAGTCTCCTTCGCCGATGATGGATATTGCACTCGTGAATCTCGCCAGGTGACAACGGCATAGTTACCTCTGATGTAGTTGTCTGTGTGTTGGTGTCTGTACTGTGTGTCGTTTACTCGCAAAAGGAGGATAAATGAGGATGGAGATAGAAGGTGTGGAGGAGAAAAATGAAGAAGTTGGAGAGAAAAAAATGGCTACTGTAATTCAATTAGTGGACCCATTTCATTGGTAGTTGGTGTGCGTACTGGTAGGGTCTAAACTGCCAAAGGAAATTTGTATTGGAATAACTCATGTATACTGTACGTCTGTCAGAAATTAGGGTCTAAACGCCAAAATTCCGCGTTGTATTTTGGTTTCTTTTCAACCTTTCTTTTTTTAGAAGCCGACGGCCTCGTCTCATCGACCGACGGTTCTTCTTGAATTTCAACGTCATCGGAAGTGGTGGGCCTGGTGGCATTAACGGTTGTGCTAGAACCACCCGCACCGGAGCTTGAATAGTTGTGCGGAGATGTTTGAGGATTATAATTAAGGTCTTGTGTAAATTGTGGTGTTCCTTGAAAATATGTTGGAGGGAAATTATGATTTTGTGGATTTTGTGGATAATTAAATTGAGGAAAATTGGGATTTTGTGGATAAGTAGGGGGAGGGAAATTGGGATTATGTGGATAATTGGGATTTGGTTGAAAATTGAGATTTGGTTGAAAATTGGGATTTGGTGTCGGATAATCACCGAAGAGAGCATCACTTAATCGTCGTGTAACTTCACCCACGTTTCCATCAAACATGTTTTGAGGGTTGTTAGATGGAGATGCCATTTTTCACTACAAAAAAAAATACGAATTTAAAAAAAAATAAGCAAGTTTCATTCCAACATAAAAAAAAACCGAATTTTAGTAACATTTTTTTAGTAACAATCAATTTAGTTAATATTTTAGTAACATTAAAAAATATAATCAATTTTAGCAACATTAAAAAATATATTATTTCAATACAATCAATTTTAGTAACATTTTTTAATAAGCAAGTAACATTTTTTTTAATATAACATTTTTTTGAACAATTTTTTCAATTTCGAATTTAAAAGTATATTGAAAATGAATATTATGCAAAAAAATTTAGTTAACAATATGAAAATGTTATGCAAATGATAAAAAAGCATATTGAAAATGAATATTATGCAAACTATTTTAGTTATGCAAACTATTAAAAAAATATAACAATTCAAATATGAAAAACGATAAAAAATATATTATTCCATGAATGTTATACAAAAAATTTTAGTTAACATTTTTTATACAATAATACAAATGATAAAAAAGTACCTCCTTAGCGGCCACTATTTCGACACGAATTTGGCCGTGCTGGAGAAACCCGCCTGAAAGAGGAAAGCCTTTTATTCCAAATTCCAATAGAAATAATTTTAGACTATTTTTTTTTTTGGATTTTTTTGGAATAAACGAATTTAAATTGAGTATAAAAAAAATTAACAGCTTTAGAATAAGGGAATATGAGAGTTTGAGTGTAGAGACTAGAGAGTATGAGAGAATTGAAGAAATAGATAGTTTGTTTGGTGATTTAATTGAAATGGGGTATGAGGGTATAAATAGGGGTGCAAAATGGGGTAATTGATGGAGGGAATAAATTTGAAAATTGATGGAGGGAATAAATTCAAAAAAAATCCAACGATAAAAAAAAAAAAAAATTTCGAAAATTGCTACAGTAACTCGGGTCGGGTCGGGTCGGGTCGGGTGCTACAGTGCACGGGTTTGAACGGGTCGGGTTTGCTCGGATTTGGAGCGTTTTGATTGGTGGAAACCCTTCCTTGGACCCGACCCGAGCAACCCGCACGGGTTTGACCCGAGTTGCTACTCGGGCGGGTCGGGTCCCTTCGGGTCACGGGTTTGGCGGGTCGGGCGGGCCCCTCTCGGGTTACGTCATAACACTAATAGAATCTAACGTGGCAGCACAGCTCATCAACGCTGAGAAACTATGTTGCATGGGTGCGGGTGCGGGTATCGTATCGGATACAGTGCAGGTGCGGCGATACGTCATTTAAAAAAAAGTTAGGATACGACGGAGTATATATAAAATAATAAAACTCACATTATATATTAAAATAAGATATTACATAAGAAATAATACTTCAATAAAATCACACATTACAATAAAATAATATATATTATAAGAAGATATATATAATAAGTAACAGTCTGGAACAAAAAAGCAACTGTGTCTCAGTGGTCATGCTAACTCATGCGCCTTTGTGTAAGGTGTTGTGTTGCCCATTGATCTAGTGTTCAAATTCCAACACTATATTTAATTTCTAGTGTTATTTTACTCCTCAAGAATGGCAGACAGATCTTTTGTGGCAATGGATACACGAGTTAGATCCGTATCAGGGCGAATTATACCCGAATCTTGATCGAATTCGTTGGTCAAAAAGAATAAAAAACTAGATACGCCAGCTGGAGTATCGGTGCGAATCGCACGTGTATCGCACGCGAATCGTATCGAATACGTATCCGATACGGGATACGTTGTGTTTTCAAAGAATCCGGGCAACATAGCTGAGAAATCATGGGGATAATATTTTAGGAGACCTCCAACTTTTTTGTTCGTGACAATTTTGTCTTTCGAATTTTTAATTTGAACGAGTAATGTTTTGAATTGTGAAATCAATAACAATCATCTCCAGATGATAATTTATCTAATGTTCGACTTAATTTGAACATTAATGACCACAATAATTTTGAATATTTATAGTATAATGTTTAAAATATTTGTACTTTAAGAAATTTTAGTTTGTATAAAATCATGATATTTTTCAATCACAAGTAATTAATAATATATTTAGGCTAATTCTGTTATGGAGCAATATTAATTTGATTGCACTATTATTGATGGCAAAATCAACTTGATTGCATAATTATTGATGATAATCAACTATTGTGATTGATTGTGTTTAAAAAATTTGCCCATAACAAACGCACTCCTTTATTTATAATACATAACATGGTTGGTATTTTAATTTTCTTTTCAATTTGTATAGATTCAACTTATTTAATGATATTTAATTAAATATTCATAATATATGATACCACAATGCTATCGACAAATTTATTATTTTCATTAATATTAGGAATCTCAATAATTTACAATATTTAATATTCAATTTGAATTATGTAATTTGTTATTTTATAATATCTATTATTTGTATAAAATCTAGCTTGTTTAGAAGAAGTCGAAGATTGGCTCCGCACTTTATAAAAGAACACTCGTTTTATAGTGAAATCGCCTCGAAAGAAATATTTTGTTTCAGGAGACTCGTGGACGTAAGCCTAAGTTGATTGATAGGCCAAATCACGTTACATAGCGTGTTCTCTTGTTCTCGATTGCTCTCTCCAGAGACGCGTTATAACACCTCGTCGCCCGTTGTAACGGGTTCCCAACTCGTTGTAATGGGTTCCTACTCAAGATGGTCCAGAAGACATTTAGAGAAGCACAGAAGGGAATTTTGTAAAGCATTCAACCCGTTGTAACAGATTCCATAACACATTATAGGACTGTGTAACGCTTCAGATCATTTTCAAGACCCCAAGACTCCAAAAAGCACTCAGCTTATATATATGAAGGGGATAAGAACCATGAAGATCTCTCTGAAACCCCCACAAGCTTCCATGTATCAAATTTTGAGCACGAGAAAGAGCAACAAAGCCTTCTCCTACAGCTATCTAAACCTGAGAGAGTTAGGATAGCTTCCATAGTCTAATTGTCAATCCAAGAATACTTCTTTTCTTTGATAGTTTCTAGCTTTTGGTGCACTACATTTGTGTTGTCAAGTAGTGCATCTCTGTCCTTGATTGTGTAGTCAATCGGGCCGTTTACCGTGTAGAGTGGTGAAGCCTCTTGCATTGATCTAGGAATCGAAGATTGGTTTGTTTGTTTAGAAGAAACCAAAGGTCGGTTCCGCAATTGTAAAGAACACATTTCTTAATGGAATCGGTCCCGGAAGGAAGTTTTGGTTCCGAAAGTCTCGTGGATGTAGGCCTAGTTTGTTTATAGATCGAACCACGATATATCGCGTGTTCTTGAGTTCTCTTGATTGCCCTTGATCTTTACTCTCTCTCTCTTTTTACTATTCTTACAATTTGTTGATTTGTGAATTGCTCAATTATTCTTAGAACTTGTTTGTTGAAATTTTAGCTAAGTGATTAAGGTCTAAAAGTTTGAATTGTAATTGTTGATTGAAAATGCTTCTGTCCTATTACTTGATCTTAGTATTTCTACTGCCCCAAAAATTCTATCCTGAATTCACTTTCTCCTCTTCTCTCCCAACTCATCCCCACCTCTTCCACTTCTATCCTAAAATTTCCCTTCCTCTCTGCAAACTCTAAAACCTAAATTCACATTCTTCTTCCAAAAACTCTCCCATAATTTTTACATCGGAAGATCTATCCAACACAGACTGCATGGTGTTCATTAATCGAAAAAGACAATGGATAATTTTACGATCTGTGACGACATAACACTCGATGTATTAAAGACCGAGCTCTATCGATGGATGATAATTTTAAGTTCAACACATGGTTTAGAGATCTCGGTGATGTTTAATGCGCGATTAGCACACACCCCAAGTAATATTCTATATCGAGTTACAAAGTTTGAGTAATGATATTTGAAGACTTATGATTAACTAGTCAGTTCGACCGAATTTTTTTGCAATGGTTGACTTATATGTTGACTCTGTAGTTTGTTCCAATGTACCATATCAAGGTTGTGCGAGTAGTAGTCACGCCTATGAAGAACCATGCCAATCTTTTGTAATATTAACAACAAATATTATTATTGCTTTATTAATATTATTGGTACTTTTATTATTATAATCATAATTATTCATATTTTTATTTTTCATAATTTTATTTTTATATTATTATTATTATTATTTTATTAATACTATTTTTATTTGTATTATTCTTATCTTTATTATTATTTGGAAAAAATTTAGGTGCTTCACTAGCTAGGTACACCTGCGTACTCCGGCTAGTGGTGATTGGTGAAATTCAATCTATAGAATTTAAAAAGTAAAATTATTATATATTATTATAAAGTAGAATGCATGTGATTGGTGGAGTTGGGTGTACTGAGTACTCTGGTGGAGTATGCAAGTTTTTGCCTTATTATTTTATTATTATTATTAAAATAAGAAAACATTTACAAAATATAATTTTTTATGGTGTAAATATCAACAAAATAAGAAAATATCCCACTTGTCTAATAAGCTTAGGACACAACTATTATTTGTGTTCCTAAGTTTATTAGACAGTTGTACCTCACACCTACAAAAGTAGGAAAGTGCGTGGAAATCTGAAAAAAGTGAAAATCTTAGAGGCGTAAGTAATACTTATGTCTTTGATCATTGACGAAATTTTTAGAAGATGTTTGATTCTATTTGTTAAATTTTTATAACATTGGCGTAGTTGGTGGTCATGCTAGTTTCACACGAGTTCGTATCTGCTGTTATTCTGAGGGAATATAAGGTCCTGTTATTTCGTTGCTGACCGTTCGATCTATACGAACAACACAGATGGACTGCACGGAGTCCGTTGTATTATATAAGTTATTTGTCAAATCGAAAATGAACGATCAGATATGAAATAACAGAAATCTGTCATTCCTGAAAATACCAGCGGATATGAAATCAGTTTCACACACCTAAGGTCTCCGGTTCGATCTCGGGTTTAGATAGTTACGTTTTAATTTGAGGCGAACAACAATTTTAACATTAATAGATACTTTGATAGTTGTACTCGCCAACATTCTGATTCAATCAGCTAGGAATTTTAGGACAAGAAAATACACACGTCTGTACTAATCAGAAAAGTAAAACAAACATCTCCATTATTTTCTTACAAGAGAACATGTTAATAATTGTAGGTTCGGAATTTTTTTCATAAATAATCAAAGAACAAACTACTATAATAGATCAGACAAATGATCCTCTATAAATTTCACAAAAGTCTAAAAAATGCAAGTAATATTCAGATTTTTTGGTAATTATAAAAATGAGAGTGATAAAAGTAGTCAAGGGGTACGAGTTTTTCGATCAAATGATCATAACGGTAGAAAATCTACCGTGCGACAATTTTTTTGATGCCGGACGCTAGATTTTCTGTCGTGCGATATTTTTTTAAAAATGCAAGCATGGAGATTTTGCTATCGTGTGGTAGAAATTTTGAAAATGTATACAAATTCGACCATGTATACAAAATATTTATAATAATGACTATACGTAGCAAAAATTTCTGGCCATTTAATTGTAATTTTGTATTTTTGTTTTCAGTCCACAACAACTACAGTGTATATTCATTTCTATTTTTCGTATTATTAATATGAATCGGACTAATTTAAAGAACTTATGATCAAAATTATAATAACTGTTAAGAAACGTTTGCTACTTATAGTCGTTATTGTAAATATTTTTTATACATGATCAAACTTGTAGTACCTTTTCAAAATATCTACCACACGACAGAAAAATCACCATGCCGGCATTTTTTTAACAAAAATCGCACGGTAGACAATCTACCGTGCGGCACAAAAAACTATTGCACGATATATTTTCTACTGTTCTGACTATTCGATAGAAATTCTTCCACCCCTTAACTACTTTTATCAGTATCATTTTCGTTATTACCAAAAAAAATTCTGATAATATCTGTACCTCTAAATTTCTTTTATTTTTTTTCAACTCCATTCTTCTAAATATTTCAGAATAAATTTTGCGCTCCTTGACTTTTCGTGAAATTTTTAGGAGTAATTGGCTCTATTATTAAAAAGAAGTTTGTTCTTTGCCATTTAGAAAAAGTTTCCATAGGTCGACTCGTTTTCGCTTCGTCATTCTGCTACCGATCTTGTCTGTCGAGAACCCTCTTTTCCTTTTCTTCCAGTTCGCGAGGAACAAAACGCGATCTCCAGTTACTAAATTGAGGATTTCGTCTTCCCAACTCAATTGCTATTTGCTCGAACTCGAAGCCGGAACTAAACCGGAGCTGATAGTATCAATCTAATTAGGGTTTGGAGAAGAAACTGAGCGAGGATGGATTGGGGAAATGTAACAGCTGAAGATCTGATGGAGGCTTTGAGAGAGGTGGAGTGGTCAATGCCGCCGCGCCCCTTACCTGAGTTCTTCTCTCGCTTCACTGCTCCTAGATCCTACTCCAAGTGGACTAGCCGCCTCAAATGCAATCTCTACTAGTATCTCTCTTTGTTCCTACTATTCTTGTTCTTTTCGTTTTACTTTATCTAATCTCAATTTTTCCTGTACTTGTATCTGTGCTCGCTAATTTACATTTAGTTATTGTTATACTGGTTACTGAACTTTCTCGTTGAACTAATTGCAGTTATAGGACGAACTACTTCATCCTGATAATGTTTATTCTGGGTAAGTGAGAGGTCAACACATAATTCCCTTTTTTCAGTATGAATTTCTAACCACAGTTGAACTTTCATTTGATTTATTATTTATTTGCTGAATCTTTCAATATGAAGCTATTGGATTCATAAGGAGACCGCTTTCTATCGTTGCTACTCTGTTGACTGGTATAAGCCTTGCTTTTCTCAATGATAGGTTAGTCTCCTTTATGTTTTGAAGTTTCCATTAAAAGCGTGGTTGAAATGTATGTTATGAATACTGTGTTTGTGGTGCAGTTTTGCTGTGACATTCAATGAGAAGGTAACAAGAACAGTGAGACAGTTTTCTCCACATTTAGCTGCCAAGATGAGGCCTCCTATCTCGTAAGAAGTCACTTAACTTTATAAAACTATTAAACATGGTTTTATAATTTGTTATTAACTTTTAAATGTGTATGTTTTAGGCCGGTTCTTCGTGGACGGCCATCCACAAAGAGATCAATACACATATGCGGCTGGCCTCGCTCAGTCTTCGTCTTCTTCTTTGCTGCAGGTTTCCAAATTTTCCTTTTGTTGTTACATCCCCAATTTTCTAAATATCAATTTGATAAATTCTTGCATTGTTACTTCAAAAATAAATAAAATAGGGTTCAACACTCGATTGTAGATCACAGCTTATGACCTAACATGTGAGAGAACTTTTATGTCTGCATTCAGCAATAAATTTTAGATGAGTAATTTTATGTTTTCCCCTGTAGTGCTTCAGAATATTAAGTAAATGTTTGGAAGGTAGAAATAACTTCTATGCTCCAAGAATTGGAAGACATTGCAATCCATATGTTTGTACTACCAATAGTTTAAGTTGGCGTCAGGCTGTGTAGCATAGAGCCCCTTGTGCTAAGGGTTCATATTTCATGTTACAATATCTGCATGGTCTATCCTAGCCACTTGAATTTGACCTCTGTTTGCATTTTGCAATCTTGTTGGAAAACCAAGTTATAATTTGTTTATTAGAATATTTTACTATTTATCAGTTGAAGGAGAAATGACAGTTTTAAATGTGTATACAATGAACTTCCATAGATTTATGGTGCGATGGCACTTGATTCTAAAGTTGAATCATAGGTAATTTTGGTCAGGACAATGATCATTAACTAACTGGATTGCTCATCCAAATGTCAGTGCATTTCGAGGTGATAATAATCCTCTCCTATTAGTATAATTACATTGAGCTGATTGATTGTTTGGACTTTGTTAAGCAGAATATGGACCCCCTAGCACAAGAGGCTTTTTACTATGATCAGCACTTTAGCTAAACTCAAAGCATATTTAAAAATGCAAAACACCTCCATTCTTATGTTCACAGTAATGGTGATGTCAGTGAGAAATGGTAAAAGTAGTCTTAGATACACTCAGAGTAAATGGGAAGTGTAGTAGTATACCATTGCTGTGAACATGATGCTTCTTGAATTTGGTAATTGGCGTAATCCCAGGTTAAAAATGAAATTAGGCCTTTATTAGTATGCCTCAATCAAAAGAAAAAAATGAACAAATGGTAAATCTTCAATGGATCATAAATGCCTGGCTTCTTTTCATCTGGTTGTGACAAGATACCAAGCAAACTCACAGTCGAGCACCTTTGGATATGAGGGATTCATCATTTAATGGGAGAATGACTGATAATTACTAACATTTTGGTTAAATAAAATTACAGCAAGCTGTGTGCTGTGGTTCACCTCATCCAGTCTCCTTTCTGTTGCTTGGGCAATTCTTATTGCTCTGCTCGGTATGGATATATGATTATATTTTCTATTTATAAAGCCATTGCTCTCTTATCTATGTCTCTAGCAAAGATACTATAAAGTGTTTTATTATTTTTGTTGCAGCAACCCTAATCCATGCAAGCTTGAGAACTCCCAATTTGAAAGCACGGCTTAACACATTTAGAGAGGAGTTCCGTGCTGTATGGCGCAACTACAGTGAGATGTGATCATGCCAATCACTATAATCGATTGGAGGTTTACTTTCTTCCATGTATATTATAGCATATTATTGTATTCAGTTTGTACATGCTTGAGATATTACATAAAAACATTTTTCTTGCAAAAACACACCATTTGTAATCTCTGTTAACTTTACACCTGGTATTCTTGGGTTATTTGCAACTGCCTCCAAAACTCATACTGAGTCTAGTGTTATATGTACGTTCCATTTAACATTAACAATCAACCCTGATATTGGTGGGAACGATTTTCACTTCATCTGAATTGAACTTGATTGGGCAAGACTGGTTTAATGTAGGGGGTGCAAGTTCATGTGCATATCTGTAATAAATTTGCTCCACTAATGTATTAGTATAGAAAATATCATTGATTAATTAGTATCTTTGCAGCATGCATAGGGGTGCACAAAATACTCGTAACTCGTGACTCACTCGTGTTCGGCTCGTGTTCGACTCGCTAACAACTCGTTCGTTAACAGCTTAAGTGTTAACGAGCCGAGCTAGCTCGTTAGTAAACGAGCTGATCTCAAGCTGTTACAAGTTCGGCTCGTGTAAGTATTGAGACCTTAAAGTATTGATTTGGACCGTCGAATTGGTTACCACCATCTCTAAATAGATTTTTATCATAGAGAATTTTCACGATTTTATAATTTTATTATGTTTTTTAATTATTTTGTCATTTTTTGCAAACAAGTTACAAACGAGCCAAACGAGCGAGCTCGAGCCGAGCTCGAGTTGAGAGCTTTAGCTCGTGATCACTTATAGTAACGAGCCGAATTCGAGTTTGCCTCAGCTCGTTTCAGCTCGGCTCGTTTATACCGCTGCATGCATGTTGATGGATCATTTTAAACATTTTAATCATCGTTCGTTGTCAATAATAAACACAACTATAAACAAAATCCTTGCCTTTTGGAATGGCAAAAATATCATTAGTTTAGCCAATGATCTCTACGTGGAAAGTCCCGGGTTTGAAATGCGGATGTAGGAATTTTAGATCATTTAAATTTGGATAATTTTACTCTCATCTTTATCTGAAAAAAAGATCTTTTCTAGTCATGTTCATGCTGAGCATAGTCCTAAATTTTACCGTGACTTGGTTAGTTGGTTACATTACTTCCTCAGATATGATTTTATTTCTCTTTTTCAAGTGCTTTTGCCTATGCTGGCTATGCCGTTGATAGGGCTGTATAATGTTTAAAACAATCACAAAACACCACAGTTCTGTTGATCGCTTTGTTTGATCAACGGTAGAAAAAAAATTCCGTTGATCGTTTAGTTAATTCCACACATTCAAAACAGTTATAAACGTGTAAAAAATTCAATTTACCAGTGAGTTATGTTAAAATATCCAAATACATAACCGTTGAAAGAAGAGATGTCGATGGTGATACCGATTATGATATCTCCGTTAAAACATTCAAAATAGTTAAATGCAACTGAACTCGTCCCTGATGTCGATGGTGATATCGATTATGATATCTCCGAAACATTTTACATATTAAATTAATATGTTGGTACTTGCAGAAAAGATTATACGTTCTCTCTCTATATATACATGAATACATTCGATGATCCATTGATCCTAGGCAATATAAAATATTTAGAAAATTTTATTTTCTTATACTACTTGGACGGATCTAATATGCAAGGTTGACTTTCTGATTCTCTCATCCTATAAATCCTTTAACATCAGTTATCTATTATATATAATCAATGGATAATGTTCCGGAAATACCACATTTGATACCAACTATCGATATCGATTTTATTATGCATCTTTAGTTGAGTTATTGTGCACATTATTTGAGGTATAATGCATGTTATACCATAATTATTTCAGTACAAAAAATATCATGTATAACTATTTCATTACAAAAATAACATGCATAATAACTCAAATTATGTGTACAATAACTCAATTAAAGGTGC
>CAXKVX010002234.1:0-41435 GCA_964058865.1 Eleocharis quinqueflora
CATACAAGACAAGACTTGTAGCGAAAGAATTTAGTCAAGTTCAAGGAATTGATTATGATAAAATCTTCTCGCATGTTGCAATGTTTAAGTCTATTCGGATATTACTAGTCATTGTTGCATTTTACGATTATGAAATATGACAAATGCTCAGCCAACTCAAAACAGCATTCCTTAACGGGAATTTGGAAGAGGATGTGTACATGGTACAACCTCCGGGTTTTGAAGATCCAAATAATGGCAGTAAAGTGTGCAAGCTTCAAAGGTCCATTTATGGATTTAAGCAAGCGTCTAGGAGTTGGAACAAGCGCTTTGATGATGAGATCAAACGTCTTGGATTCATTCAAAGTAAGGAAGGGCCTTGTGTGTATAAGATAGTTAGTGGGAGCTATGTATTTTTATTGGTCATATATGTTGATGACATATTATTGATAGGCAACTTTATTTCCTTAATGGAGCAAATAAAAACTTTATTGAAAGGTTTTTTCAAAGAAAGACTTGGTAGAGGTCGAATATATCTTAGGAATTAAGATATGTAGAGATAGATCTCGTAGACGCATTGGCTTAAGTCAACGTACGTACATTGACAAAGTGTTGAAATGATTCTACATGCATAATTCCAAGAAAGAAAATGTGTCAATGACTCAAGTTGTAACACTTAGCATGTGCTACGTCACATAAAGATATTGAAATCATGAAGGATGTAACATATGCTTTGGTAAATGGTTCCATCATGTATGCTATGGTGTGTACACGTCCTGATGTCGCGTATGCTCTAAGTATGACAAGTCGTCATTGAGCCCATGCAGGTCCTACTCATTGGACTATGGTCAAGAATATCCTTAAGTATCTTAACAGGACTAAGGATACGATTCTTGTGTATGGAGGGAAAAGGGAGCTCGTTGTAGAAGACTACATCGATGCAAGTTTTGTAACCGATTATGATGGTAATGATTGCAATCCGAATATGTATTCATTCTGGATGGAGGTGTTGTTAGTTTGAAAAGTTTCAAACAACAACGGCTGACTCAATCACCCATTCAAAATGAAGGATAAAATATTTTGTCATTCGAGACTTAATAGAAAGAGTATAGAATAAAATTGTTAAAGGTGAACACGGATAATAACACAGCAGATCCGCTAACAAAGCCTTTAACGCTAGCTAAGAGCGAAGTCCACTTTGACTCCATGAGTCTGAGAGAACATGGAGAGTGGATAGATTGAGTAGAAGGCACCCTAGTCTTAAGGTTAATACATAAGAATGTATAAAATGTAACTTTAAGAACAAGTGGGAGATTGTTAGATTTGTGTTCTAAAAGTTATCTTTTGCTGATTACTTTTATGTTATATTTATGAATTGGATGTTATTCACATCTTGTTCCATGAGTTCTATATACATATTTAGATGTGTTCAAGAAGATGCACTTGGTCTTGAACCACAGAACTCTAAATATAATGAATATACAACTCTAAAATGTTTACATGTCTTGGATATTAACAGGAACACTAATATACCATATAAGGCTGTTGTGTTGATTAAAAGTACGTTGTAGTTCTGCAAACGTTGATAAACGATTATCATTTAATAACACGAATATATGAAATATTTCATATATTAAACAGAACTAATAGATAAAAGCATTATATGGATTGTGTTTGTGTCATTGATGTTTTTATCATTTCCTTGATTCTAAGATTGAGACATGTATCTTTTTCACATGAGGGATGTATAACGTGATTATTATTAAAAGCTACTTACAACAAGTAGTGATAAAAGTAATAGTCCTTTATATATATAACTTGTGCGGGAAAAGGGTATATGTCAAGAGCATCATTGTCACTCATTAATAATGAGAAATGATATTTTGTGGGCCCCTTCGTAAAGTAGAATTATAAATGGATCCAATATAACTGAAGTGCAGTTATAATTTTATAATTTACTTAATGGAGACCAAGAAACAATTATAATACAAAGATGACACAGTCCTACTTTGTATAATAATTATAATATCATAAGGCAAGGAATAAACACAAGTAATGTTAATGATAACATTACTAGAAGGATTGTGTTTTGTAAAGAATTACTAAACATCTGTGTTATTTGGGTAACTATAATGTATAGCTAGAATACTGCTTACAGTTTATGGAATAAAATGTTTTATCTCATTGCCAACATAACATTGATCCTCAACATAGGTTACACCAACTGAACGAGAAACAAGAATAAATATTTTAATATACTTTTATGTACGAGATTTCATATTGCATGAAATAAAGGTATATATTGGAATTATTAAAATATTATGTCACATGATGTGACTTCCTAGCGGGATATATGATATAGATGATAATATCTCTGGGTCCCTTGATAAAATTTGTATTATGTGCATGCAATATGATTATATGTTAATCATATCATAATTAAACTTTAGAAAATCAAGAAAGAATAATTAGCAAGGATGACACATTCCTACCTTGCAGTTATTTTGATATCATGAGACAAGAAATTGACACAATAATATTTTAATATTACACGATCATGATTTTGCATTGTGCTTTTTCATCTACATCATTTGGATAATCAATATACCATGGATAGTTGTATCATTGATTTATGAAATTAAAATGTTTAGTATCATTGCCATAATGATGGGATCTCATAGGATCACACCATATGAAAGATTAAAAGAAAATGTTATAAAATAATCCTAGTAATATTTAAAGTATGTGTGACATATTTTAAATGATTTTTGACACATGAGAGATGCATATAATTTGACATTGGATATTAATTTATATGTTGGCCTTTCAATATATGGGATTGTGTGTTAGATTTGTGTTCTAAAAGTTATCTTTTGCTGATTACTTTTATGTTATATTTATGAATTGGATATTATTCACATCTTGTTCCATGAGTTCTATATTCATATTTAGATGTGTTCAAGAAGATGCACTTGGTCTTGAACCGCAGAACTCTAAATATAATGAATATACAACTCTAAAATGTTTACATGTCTTGGATATTAACAGGAACACTAATATACCATATAAGGCTGTCGTGTTGATTAAAAGTACGTTGTAGTTCTGCAAACGTTGATAAACGATTATCATTTAATAACACGAATATATGAAATATTTCATATATTAAACAGACCTAATAGATAAAAGCATTATATGGATTGTGTTTGTGTCATTGATGTTTTTATCCTGTCTTTGATTCTAAGATTGAGACATGTATCTTTTTCACATGAGGGATGTATAACGTGATTATTATTAAAAGCTACTTACAACAAGTAGTGATAAAAGTAATAGTCCTTTATATATATAACTTGTGCGGGAAAAGGGTATATGTCAAGAGCATCATTGTCACTCATTAATAATGAGAAATGATATTTTGTGGGCCCCTTCGTAAAGTAGAATTATAAATGAATCCAATATAACTGAAGTGCAGTTATAATTTTATAATTTACTTAATGGAGACCAAGAAACAATTATAATACAAAGATGACACAGTCCTACTTTGTATAATAATTATAATATCATAAGGCAAGGAATAAACACAAGTAATGTTAATGATAACATTACTAGAAGGATTGTGTTTTGTAAAGAATTACTAAACATCTGTGTTATTTGGGTAACTATAATGTATAGCTAGAATACTGCTTACAGTTTATGGAATAAAATGTTTTATCTCATTGCCAACATAACATTGATCCTCAACATAGGTTACACCAACTGAACGAGAAACAAGAATAAATATTTTAATATACTTTTATGTACGAGATTTCATATTGCATGAAATAAAGGTATATATTGGAATTATTAAAATATTATGTCACATGATGTGACTTCCTAGCGGGAAAATAAATTTACTGAAAAGTGTATATTATGAGTCTAATATAAGTTTCATTATTATAATAATATGATAAAATTATTATGATATATAAATTTATTTAAAGCCCAATGTCCAATATAATTCATTTAACAAATAAAGAGATAGAGGAGAGATTTATAATTATGGCATCAAATTCGGGTCAGATTTTAAGGCTCCTTTAAATAAAAATTTGAAAGGTCAAAAGATAACCAATTTGGACAAATGACCTATGCAAATTGAAGCCCTTGAAGTGTAGAATCCAATGGTAAAGATTTGAGGTCGTTTGGAGTTCTCCAGAGAAAGTTATGACAGTTTTAGTGCTGAAAGATCAGCAGTTAATGTGCCGGTTTAAATTTCATTAGTGCCTTAATTTCTAAAGGAATTTGAAGAGTTTTGATATGATGTTTAAAGTCTATAGATATCATATTTAGCCAGAGATTATGGTGTTACAACTTCAACTAAGTTTT
Organism: Eleocharis quinqueflora; assembly: GCA_964058865.1. Lineage (NCBI taxonomy): Eukaryota > Viridiplantae > Streptophyta > Magnoliopsida > Poales > Cyperaceae > Eleocharis > Eleocharis quinqueflora. The sequence continues at coordinate 4,339 of CAXKVX010002234.1, forward strand.
TCTCTTCCTCTAAAGATTTGCTAAATATTTATCGATTAAGTAATCGATTATGTAACGGGCGATAAAGCTAGGAGCGGACGAAGAGGACGCTAGTACGAACTCGACGCCGTTCTTGTTTCAGATTAAGGTGAATCGAAGAGGAATAGAGCTACGTTAAAGACCATAAGTATGATATCACAATCTCTCTTGTAGGAACATATATGATTGTGATTAGTGATGCAAACAAATGAAGTAAAATTAGCAATAATGAAACGATCCTAGATGTTATCGGATAAATTTTTTTAATTTTACCCGATTCGAATCATGAAATCCTACATTGTGGACTTAATTAAATATTAATATGATTAATGTGTTTAAGCCCAAAGTTCAAATATAGACCATAAAATTGCTGGAGAGAATTGATTAATGATGATATAATATTAAAATATATCATTAAACTTAATTAATTTTCATTAAAGAATTAAAGAGTAGTCGGGGTTAAATTGACTATTTAAGATATTTTCAGGAATTGGATCACAACAGCGGAGACAATGTCAGCCTCAACTGTAGCAATTCCAATTTCAACACCAAACAAACATCAACTAAGCCTCGATTCTAACTCCAATGTTAGGCAAAAAAGCGCATCATTGCCAAACCAAGAAACCAGAAACAAATGGGACCCCACGAACTGACAAGGCAAGGGTTGCCTCTGGATGTGATCTGAGCCACAAATCCGTGGTGCGTCTGTCTTCGAACGTCAATGGCTCATTGATTCTCCTTAATTAAAGAAACAAGATGCATTGCGGCACAAGAAACCTTCATCGAAGCAACGGAGGCCCACTTGGCTGATGCTCAGCAATGCATTGTTCGAGGGCTGTGTCTTTGTCATGCTGATTTCTTGGGTCAGTAATGCCACATGGAGATTAAAGGAGAGGAAGCCTCTGCTTGGTGGGTCTACCATGCCAGAAGAGCGTATTTCCGAAGTTGAGGCTACTCTGAAGAAAACCACAAAAATGCTTCAAGTGCAATTTGATCTTGTAAACCAGAAAATTGGAAATGAGATTGAAAAAACCCAGAAAGCTCTGCTGACTCGAGTGCAAGAAACCAGTACCGCTCTACTATCGGAGATTAAGAAGCTCGAAGGGTGTACCGACCGGCTGGATCAGATTATGAATGAGTTTACAGAGATGGAGTTTGTTACTAGGAAGGATTTCAAAAATTCATTGGAAGAATTTAGAAACCACAAAGGCATGTCAGATTCGACTGACTTGAGCTTGAACAAGGTCTCATTAGATGAAACGAGGCTGTTTGCTAAGGAAATGGTGGAGAGGGAGATTGAGAGGCATGCAGCAAATGGCTCGGGGATTGTTCATTTTGCGCTACGGTCTGGCGGGGCCCGTGTCGTCAAGCACTCTGAAGTCTGAACCATTCATAGGCGCAGCCAAATCAAGCTGGTTTGGGAGGGGTACTGTGCATTCCAATGCACAGAAGGTGCTCGAGGAACCAGCTCAGTGTTTTGCACTTCAGGGAAGTAGGGGGTTTGTCGAGATCAAGCTTAGATCCAGTATTGTGGTACAGGCTGTCACCTTGGAGCACATTCCTAAGGTAATCTTGTGCCTGTTCACTTTTTTTGGCTTTCTTTTCTAAACACAAGCAAATAAACAAAAGAAGGCACTGTAGAAAATATTTCTTGCATTTGCTGTTGATATCTAAAAAAATTGATGAAGACATTGCAGATTAACAATTCTTGTGTTTAATATGCACATTCAACTTGTGTTTAATTTTCTGCTAAAAGTTCTAGTTCTTGCACTGCTGTCATATCAAGCGAACAATGACCAAATTGTATCCAGTTCTTTTTGCACTAATATTAACAGTAGTAGTCGCAATTCTCTACTGTCAAGCAAACAATGATCACAGGCATCTCATTGGCTTGGTTTTTGGTTTGTTTAGTTATGTAGTCACATGCATTGTGATACAAACTAAACATTTTTTGTTTATTTGCAAGTATAATTTATTTGTGTTGCTTGATATATGTGAAATATTGCATGTTTGCAATATTAGATAGTAAAATCGGAATCTCTGTATCTGTGATAACAAAGTGAGATATCTGGTACTTGTACCAGTACTGGTAATGTGTACTCTGTAGTTTGTACTGATAGTTTGTTCCGGTTCTTACTACAGAGCCATATAAAGAAATGAGAATTTTATACTAAAAATGCCTTTCAATATAGACCGTTCTAGTGCCAGGATGATGCATCCACGCGGACCCAGCGCATGGTGCACCTGGCTGACTTTGCCTATGACCTTGATAAACCCAATGCTCAGACTTTCACTGTTGAGATGAGCCACACAGAACAGCACGCAATTTTTGCTGTATTTCTCCTATGAAGATGAATTTCCTGTTTCTCTCAGCTGATTGTTTTGCTCTTATTGGCTGTATATTTGCATATTTTATATTATGAGCCGTGTACATTAACTTGGGACTTATTATTTCGGATATAATTGTCCCCTGGTAACTATTTCTGCATTATTATACATTTATACCCATGGTATAGACTGGTTGCATCTGATAAATGCTGTTAAAATTAATACGTGTATGCTGTATAACTGCATATGCTGGATCAAAAGCAAAACCTAAAGACTATAAAACTGGGTTTAATCAAACCTTGCTTCATTGTTACTCTAGGAAAGTTGGCCTGTTAAAATTGGGCCCGAATTGGGCCTGCTAGTGACCTAACTATGAATGTAAAAAAATTGAAAACCTTAACTCGGAATTTCTCTTCGTTCTTATTTTTCTCGCTGGTCCCTGTCTCGTGAGCTGAGCTGGACCCAGCCATTTATATAGTTTGTCGTATTTGGGATTAATTAATTTTAATTTTTAAATCTTTTTCGAACACGTGCTTAATTTACTCTAGGCCTAGGAGCTGACAAACATGTTGGTAAGTGATAATTATTAAGAGGTTTTGGCACAATACGCATGACAGCTATATTTAAATTCTTCATTGCTATATTTATCATTTTCACAGTGTTGTATAATTTTCGATCGTTTTCAAAATTTTCTCCTTTGGAGATGTGTATTGGTCTGAATTTGAATGCAATCCCCCTTTAGAAGATTTTTACTCTAGTTTAATAAAATACTGAGCCTCATTGCAACTTCTTTTCTTTTTTATCCGCAATACTTTTGTTGTTTTTTCTCTCTCACTACCACAAAAATGACTCTAGTTCCGTCTAATTATCATCGGATTATAGTGATATCAGAAATTAAATACACATTGACATGAATTTCGGATATTTACTAAAAATCCGTTAATAAAAGACAATAATTTGAAAAAAAATGTTTTTAATTTACTACCGATTTTTTTTATTAAAATTTGGTGTTAAAAGTATCTCTCAACTCCAGATTTAATAAGCAATCGGTGTTAAAACCTTTATCACTAGTTGTTTCTTAATATTTATTGTTAAAATAAACATTTAACACTAGTTTTTTAATGCCATCCGATGTTAAAGGTTAACATCAGCTTTTTTTAATTAAATCGATATTAAATATCCGCATTTAGAAAATTCGTGCTCCCAGCACAATTTTCTGTCTCTCCCTCCTCTCTATCTCTCTATATATATCAAATGCAAACTCTAACCTAGCTAGCCGCCATTGTTATTCTCTTTCTTGTTACTTTTCTTGTTTTTAAATTGAATTTGAAATTTAAATTTGAAATGTGAATGACGGCTGTCAGATTACTTTTCTGCACTTGTACGTTCTACAACCAGCTGTCAAGTTGCATAACGTACAATTTTTTTGTTCAACTTTTAACACCGGATTTTTTATTAATATCCTATGTTAAAAGTTAATTTTTGACAATGAATTTCAATACAAAAATTAGTGTTAAAAGTTACTCATTCCTACGCAACGCTCCCTCTCCATTCATTGATTTGAACTGAACAAGACCTTGCAGTTGATGGAGATGCTCCACATCATCTTTCTAAATGAGTACCAGTCAATTTTAGAGAGATTTTTTTCAAGTTTGTTTTCTAATTTCTTTGTGGGTGTGTGTTGTAAGCCTACGGATAATGAATAAAAACAAAAATAAAAACTGGATTGGTTAACTGGTGATGCTCACGCTCAGCTTTTCTGTTTTTCATTATGGAAATATATAATTGTAGTTTTTACACACAAAACTGTCTGATGCAATATATTCAGTAGTGTCATTACACACACGTAATTTTTGCTGAAAACGGTTAATTTTAGAGAGCTGAAATAGCGATACGCTAGCTCATCGATATACATGTCGCTCTGCATGTTAAAAGAGTTATTATGCATGTTATTTGAGTTATTATGTATGCTATTTTGTACTGAAAAATAGTTATACATATTGTTTGATTTATTATGCATGTTATTTTCTTAACATGCATAACCACTCAAATAACATACATAATAATATTTTTAATATGCAAAGCGACGTGCATATTGCCGAAACATTTCCCTTAGTTTTATTATCATGATACATAGTTATGTGTTTTGAGTTTACAAAAAGCTCATTCTACAAAAAGCTTTAAATTGACACAGAGTGCATCTTTTTTTTCTCTAAAATTTTCATAATAATTTACTACAAGAAAACAAAGAAGTAGCTCTATACGCTACTCTAGAGATTGTGTAACATACTCCAGCTAAAAGTACGAAGCTACACTAGCAAATTGTGTTTTGAGTTCACAAAAAGCTCACTGTAAAAAGCTTTAAATTGACACAGTGTATCTTTTATTTCTCTAAAATTTTCGTAATAATCCGTCTTTCAAATGCAGTATATAGACGTCGCGTCATTTCTTTTGTTAATTTTTTTATAAAGACTTCAAGATGAGACTAAATTTGAAGATATATTAAAATTTAGTGATTACAAATAAATAATTTAAAATTTAGTAATCAAATATGAATTTGATATAAAATTTAGTGATTTTTAAGAACACTTATTCCTTCACTTAAGAGTATCTTTATCTGTGAAACTCTTGAAATTTCTAATGATTACCACATCAATATTAAAAATTTAATTTTTCTTTAGTTTCTAAACTCTTTATTTCTAAAACTAAAAAGTTAGAGTTTCTTAATTGTCACGTCAGCAAATACTATCAATGATGTGGAAAACCGATCAATTTTAGCCAATGATTAAGCCACGTCATAGTTTATAAACTCTAAAACAAAGCTGCTAAAAAAGAAACTCGGAGCAAAATTTCTAAATAAGAAACTCATCGACATCCCTACAAGTACTCATTTAGAAAATGTCACATCAGATTAGAAATTCCAAAACTTTCAAAGATGGAGATGCTCTAAGTATATACAGACCTACATTGTACGAAACTGTTGATTGTTAAAGAAAGAAAAGCAGGAAAAGAGATGAATTGTCATGGGAGGGTAGGGATTTGACAAAACTTGACCGGGTCCGACTCGGCCCAGGAAATCTGAGGCCGCGACCTGACCCGACTCGACCTGAGGCCCAACCCGTACGAACCCGTTCAAACTTTTTTGGAAAAAATCCGACTCAAATCCGGCCCGGACCGACCCGACCCGTCAACCCATGCAAAACCTGTTGAAACTCGCTGAAACCCGCCGAAACTCATCGAAACCCATCGAATCCCGCCTAAACCCGCCCAAACCCGCCTAAGCCCACCCAAACACGTGCAAAATCCGTCCCAACATGGGAATAACCCATTAAATTCAAAAAATTCAAAAAATTCAAAAAAAACCCCGTCCAATCCGTCGAAACAACCTAGACCGGCCTGCCCTGAACCCGCCTAAAACCCGACGATCTGTTGACTCTTGGGCCTAAGACGAGTTGCATGCGGCCGGCCGACAAAATTTGAACCCGTCGAAACCCGGCCCAACTAACCCGTTGGAGCGGCCAATCCGTGAACCGGCCAACCCGTCAGACCGAGTAGGTTTAGACCGACCCGACCCATTGTCAAATCAATATGAGAGGACCTAAAAGGCTAAAACAGCGAAATCTTTTTGTCGATATGCTGGTAGTCAAGTCGCTATTCCTGAAGACGAAATAAAATATTGCAAGGCGTTGCCTCACTTCACATTGTTATGCTTTTGTTTATTTCAAAGTTACTAGCTATAGTAGGATTGACTGGAGAAAATTATTTCAACAAACAGTTTACAACAAGAAGAAAAATAATTTTCTTTCTTTTTTTAGTTGGGAGAAAATAGATCGTTGATATTGATATAATTAAGCGGAGAAAACATTTTTTTATTTTGAAGGTGTTTGTCCTTTAAATAATGATAATGAAGGTTGAGTCATTTTAAATATTGACCAAAAAATTCAATCGAAATTTCTATTAAGGGTTCTCCATTTCAAAATTGGATTATACTATGGAATTTTCTATTTGGAATTATTCTAGAGATGTAAACAGTCAATTAAAGAGTAAGGATTTCTTTTGACAAATCAAGAAATAACACTAGAAGAGTGCATTTTGGAAAGAGTGAAAGTAGAATAGTATCATTTTAGAAGAGTGAAAAAATAGTGGTATTTTTTACTATTCTAAAGAGCGAAAATGTTGTTTTGCAAATGCTAATTGGAATAGTGCAAGTATTAATAATTATGATAATTTAAAAAAATTAATAACAATAATAATACAATAATGATAATGAGAAAATAATGATAATAATAATAATAATAATAACAACAACAACAACAATGATAAATGAAATAATAATATGATAATATACATTATTTTTTAAATTAATAAAATAATAAAATAATTGTGATTGTATAATGTAATGTTAACAATTATAATTATAATGATGATAATATAATAATAATTATGATAACGTAATAATAATAAAGTAATTTATATAACAAGATATTAATAAAGTACTTTATTTTATAAAATAATTAAATAAAATAATAAATTGAAGGTAAAATATATTGTTGACAATATTGATAATATAATATAATGATAAGTATAATAATACTATAATAATAAATATAATAACAATGTAATAATAATAACGATAAGTAATTAAATAAAATAGTAAAATAAAAATAATTATTATTATATTCTTATTTTTTAAAATAAAAATAAAATAATAATAGTGATGGTATAGTATAATATATTAATATTATAATAATATAATGTGTTATAATTAAATAATTTTTGTCATAATATAATTAGAAAAAATTAATATAATTTTGAAAAAGTAAATAATAAATTAAATACTAATATGTGTTATTTTATAAAATAATGAAAAATATTAATAATGATGGTATAATACGATAAAATATAATTAATTACTAACTATAATACAATATAATCAAACAATAATTTCTATTTCACAATTGATATTTCAGTATTCTACTTATGAGTTAGAATACCCAATTAACTAAACTTTACATTATTTCTAACAGAGAAATAGTTTTCGAAACAAAGACTATTCCATGGGTTGGCAAATTAAGGAACCCTATGCGTAAGTCTGATGTAACTTTGATGATGCTTTATATATTTCCACTTGCTGACGCAATATGCTTTACATATCAGCAAGCCTCTCCAAAAAGACTACTATCTTTCCGTGATTTATCATGGAATGTTGTGCTGAACTTATCCTTAAAATCTTTTAGGTTTTTTCTTTTTCTTTTTTTTAACAAAATAAGTAGTAAGCCACGGACACCCACTCCGATTTTTTTAATAATGAAAATTAAATTAATTAATTATACAAAGACAAAATGAGCACTTGCGAAGCTTCAAAAATAAAAATGATCGGTGTTGCCATACGAACGATTCGAATTGAATCTGACGCAAATCGTGATAAAAAATTACTAATTAAGATATTAGTTGAAGATGAAGTCAAATTTGAGATGTGCATTTCTCCAATCACCAATCAGACTCGAAGCGATGAAAGTAGACTCGAATATCTAGCTCGATGGCTTGCAAGGATAAAAAACAAACTAATTACAGTCCTGACGAGTGTAGCCGAAGTTTGTAGAAATAAAATATTAATTATACTTAATATTTTTTATAACAAATTCGACTACGCTAGTTGAGACTGTAATTAGTTTTTATGGTCGCAATTCATCGAGATGTAGATATCTGAATATACTTCCATCACGTCGAATCTGATTTGTGATCGAAGAAATGAGCAATTCAAAATTAAATCTGACGCAAACTTGTGATAAAATTACTAATTAAGACATAAGTATAAGATAGTGTCAAATTTGAGATGCACATTTCTCCGACCGCAAATCAGACTAGACATGATGAAAATAGATTCAATATCTACAGCTTGATGACTTGGGATGATAAAAAATTAATAACAGTACCGACGAGCGCAACTGAAGTTGTTATAAAAATATTAAGTATGATTAGTATTTTTTTCTACAAACTTCGACTATACTCGTCGGAACTGTAATTAGTTTATCATTGCAAGTCATTAAGATGTAGATATTCTAGTCTACTTTTATCGCATCGAGTTTGATTTGTGATTGGAGGAATGTACATCTCAAATTTGACTTCATGTTCAACTTGTGTCTTAATTAGTAATTTTTTATCACGAGTTGCGTTAGTTTCACTTTTGAATCTCTTGTTTCTCCAATAAAAAATCAGACTCGACGTGATGAAATTAGACTCGAATAACTGCAGCTCGATAGCTTGTGACGATTAGAAAAATCGAATATGTACAGCTCATAGTTTGCGAAGATTAAAAAACTAATTACAATCTCGCTGAACGCAACTTAAGTTGTTACAGAAAATTTCACAAATATAACCCAACTAAATTTAAATTATTACTATTTTATTGATAAAATAATCAACTTACAAAAGTTACTTTGTTTTTGAATAAAAATACCAAAAGGAACGTAGGAAGTTGCTTCGCTTTTGAATAGAAATATCAAAATCAAAGTTTTCAATTTATCGGTGTTGGTAACATTGATCATTTAATTTTTTTAATTAATCAGTGTCCGCAGGCTATTTCTATTTTTGAAACTTTGTCTCCACTCTTTATGTCTTTGTATACTTAATTAATTTAATTTTTATTAAAAAAAATCGGCCCACTACTTTTTTCATTATCTTTATTCCAGAGCATGAATTTTGAATTGGTATTTCTGTTTTATAAGCAAACGTTAGTAAAAAGGCAGATGCAATAATTTTATTTGTAATTGTTCTTTTGTCATAACTAGATACAACATATTTGATTTAGAAGATTGTGTGCTTAGTTTTTATTATGATGGAATTTAATTGATCTTATTTGTGTGTTGGTGAACTTGAAATTATAATTTCAATAATATAGTTATTACATATTCTCTAGTCTCAAAATTCTCTCAATAATTATTATACAAAAAAATTCAGAATTAATTAAGACAATATTGGCATAAAATAATGACAATAAAAGTCTGAAAAGAATGATTGGTCTTCAAGAAAATATTATACATATATATTAGTAATTTCAAATGGTGGTACTGGACAACGATATATACAACAAGATTCAATTTATGAAAATTCACAAATAGTTTTTAGTGGTTTAGAAGCAATATTTTCAGTGTGTTTATCTTGTAGCTCGCTGAGGGATTAATTAACGAAAAAAATTATTAGGTCATGTCATTATATTCTAGTAGCATGGATAGTTTCGTACAAAATAATTATTTAGAAGTGTTTCGGGAGAAAAAAGCATGTCCGCACCACTCAAACCCAGCTTGCTCCCAAGGGAAAGACACCGAAGTACTAGAGTTTAAAAAAATTACGGGCGGGTAGACCCGTCCGTGCACGATCCGTGTCCGTGTCCATGTCCGGATCCGACCCGACCCGTGGATCTAGCACGGATCGGGTTGGCCCCAAACCCTCTAAACTTGTGTATACTCGTGCCTGATCCGTCCCAAGATCCGCCCGTGCCCGACTTGTGGATCCGTGCAAAAATTCAAAAAAAAATCAGAAAAATACAAAAAAAATTCAGAAAAATTCGGAAATATATATATATATATATATTAAAATAATGTGCAATTTTAAATTCAAAAATTCAAAAAAAAATTAAAAAAAAATCGAAAAAATTAAAAAAGTTGGACGAATCCGACCCGTCTGGACCCACCCGGGTTTATCACGGGTCGGGTTGGGGTTTTGGGTTTGGACCCGTGCATACCCGCCGTACTCGTGGATCCGTGGATCCGGACGTGTCGGATCCACGGGTACCCAACTCGCCCCGTTATTAAAACCCTACACCGAACAAAAGACCCCAATCAAGACAAATTATGGATTTTTTTTATCTTTTTCTAAATTGATCATTATTCACATCATTTGTTGTATTTTTTTTTAAATAAGCATAGAACGTCTGCTACTTCTATTTTTACAGAAAAAAGTACAAAATTCAAAGCACAACAAAATCACAATAAAAATTCACTATCTAACCATAATCCATATTTCAATCCACAAGTGTCAAACACATATAACCACCATATTAACCTTACAATGATGTAACAACAACATCTCTAGAAAACAAATCTTCTCAAATGCTATATGTGCCTAAACAAGCATCCACATATGCAAGAGAAATACAAGCAACATCCATAAAAAGTACATTCAAAACTAATAAGGAACTAATCATGTAACTAAAACCCTCACTATCTCTCTGACCCAAAGCCGAGCCACATGTATAATGTTGCTAATAGTGTTCAATTTTTAATCCAGACCTCAGTACCATCATCTTGTACCTCTACCAGTATATGGTACCATTATCAGATCTTTTTACCAATAGCAGATCTTTATCTCTGATATTCTCTACCAGTACTTGGTACCATTAATTTATACTTGTATCGGATCCTTCATCTTCATTTCTGATCTTCCTGAATCTGAAGGCAATCATCGTCGCCATTGTTCAACCATCTGTCACAGACAAGCTCGAGAATAACTCATCCCACGATACACAAATCAAATCTTTGTCGCACAATCACCCCGGCTGCCTTCACCGTTGCTCGGACAACCTTCGCCCACGTCCACAAGCAGATCACAAGACGCACAACCGCCGCTCAACAATCAATCTCAACTGATCATCATCAGTTCAGGCACCATTAGTTCACTAAACCATCAGTTTACTGATCACCATAAGTTCACGCCTGACTTCTGCTCGATCAACGATCAAAAGCACAATCAGTTCATACCTCCGCTCGATCAGTATCATCAGTATTGTGATAATTGTCACAACCTCTGACATTTCTCTCAATATTTCCATTAACATCATCGTCATCAAGCATATTATCATCATCATTCAAGAGAGAAGCCAAATAAACCGTCCAGCCACTATGTGATGTTACTGCCAGTCAGATCTGACCAAATATCGCACATCACAACCATGATCAAGAGGAGAAACTAGCTATCCAGTGCCAGATCAAGAGGAGAAACTCACTGCCGGCTTCTACCTACACCGTCACAATCACGATCTAGCCTCTAGAACTGCTGAGATCCACTTCACCTCTAGAAAATGAGGTCGAACTATACCCCAGCTTGCCTCCCCTTTAGTGTTTTTCTCACCTCTGCCAGAACTGTTGAGATCGACCATAGATCCACTTCACCTCTGCCAGAGCTGCTGAGAGGGGGGTCGAAATAAAGGCACCATACACCAGCTCGCCGCCAGCTTCTACTCGATCACGCATCACAATATCGATCTGAATGTCCCTTAGCCGTAACACTGCCCGATCAGATCCTTGCCAGATCAGAGAAAAAAGGAAGAGAAGGGGAGAAGAGTAAAGGAAAGAGAAGATGAGAGAGAAGAGCAGGGGAAAGGGTGAAAGGAAGGAGGAGGTGGAGACCGATGGCGACCTCTCCCGTCTAGATTATCTCGCTCTTTTCTCGCCTAGGTTCCGCCCTTTCCTCGCCCATTAATTTGATATTATGTGTATCACATGATTTGGGTAGCGCCTTTTTCACTGCTGAACAATTTTATAATCGTGAATTGACCAAATTGTCCCTCATGAAAATTTTAGTTCGATTCAATCGAATAGGCGGAACACTCTAGACCAAACACCAAAGGTCCAAAACCCTTCCGTCCTCAACGAACTTCCTCTTCCATCTCTTTGATTTCCCTCCACTCCACTGCCTCCATTTACGATCTATGTCTCTCTCAACACTTCTTTCCTCTTTATACAGTTATTCTATACACAAAGGATTTTATTTATATAACAATTGTTGGGATTTCATGTGTAAATTCAAGAGGACGAATATTAAAATTTTTGCCTCTATTTAACTCAATACACAAAGAATCTTATTTATATAACAATTGCAAGCAAGATTATACTATGACATTTCATCGAACACCTCTTGTGCATCAACAAAACAGAAAATAACACATTTATTTCTTGCACAAGAGTGAATAAAAGGTTATACCTAAAGAGATTGTCAAATCTCTTTGTAGAGAGGAGTCGATTCCTCTTCTAGGTCTCTTGGAAATCGTCGTCTTCCTTCTTTGGCCATGGAAACACCCTTGTCTCTTGGTTCATCTTGAACCTAAACAACAACCTAAAGAATCCTTAGATAGATGGATGTAGAGGTTAGAGCGCAGATCCAACCACCTAGATCTTCAATCTTTAATGAACAAGCTATTTCATTTGGTGGCTAAACTTTGCAAGAGAAGGGAAAGAAGAACAATGGAGTTTTTCTTTCTACACACAAGAGAGGGGAAAATAGGGTTACTATTCACGAATTACTATTCATCCTACTGTAGCCCTTTATATAACCAAGTCCTAGGGCAACACTTTTGTTAATTATTTACACAAATGACTATGACTACTCTCTTGTTATTCCCTAATCATATTTTGCAAGGATTTAATTTATGAGTAAATAATATTCTAATATGAATTAATTTATTATTCTTATAATGCTCTCAAACATTATACAAAATAATATTCACATATATTCTCATAAATTTATTTTATGATCTAAGCATGTCATTTTACATGACATATTACTTTAACATTTTATCACATGCATTTTAACTCATATATCATGAGATTAAATACATCATTCAAAATGTAAAATACTTGTTGTTTCTGTTCAGTTGGTGTGACCTTACATAGGATCTACGTCATCTTGGGATATAATATAAAATACTTTATATTATGGACTATAAGAGGTTCTATCACTACATTATAGTCTCCCAAACGATATAGTCGTTACGTGCTTGATCCACTTAATTCGTGTCTATCCTTGTCTCATGATATTTTAAATAATATGCAAAATAGGATCGTGTCATTTTTGCATTATATTATTTTTTTGGTCTCTCAAGTGAATTATAAATATAACTACATCAGTTATATTGCATGCAATATAATTTCACTTTACCAAGGGGCCCAGTAATATCATAACTCAAATAATTGAGGGACAATAATAATATTGACATATAAATTTCTCTCGCACAAGTTGTACATAACGAATTACTATATCATTTCAATCATTTGAATGGACTTTAATAGTAATCACATTATATACTTCTCATGTGAAAAACCTACATGTCTCATATATAAGATTCGAAGACACATTGAAAACATTAATGACACAAAACACAATCCATATAATGCTCCATCTAGTTAGATCATGTTCAGTATATAAAGAATCACCATTTTATATACTCATGTCATTGAATGATAATCACTTATCAATATTTATAGAACTACAATGTATTTTCAATTGACATGACAATCTTCATGGCAAATAATGTTCCCTTTAATTACCACGATTGTGAACATATTTAGGATTATATGTTTTCATCTAAAGAGTTCTATGGTTCAAGACCATGAGCATCTTCTCGAATGCTTCTAAAGATATAACATATCAATCTCAAGGAACATAAATGTATAATAACATTTAAAATCATAAACAATTCATAAATTTGTTATAAAAAAAATAACTTTCAAAACACACAACCTTCAGTTATGAATAGCCCAATTCAGAGCATCGACTTGAGAGTTATCTCGAAACCATTGTAGGCCGTCTTTGCGCGCAGCTACCAACCCAATGGAGAAGGTGAACCAAAACAATCACCACCACCGACCGACTCAGCCACGTGCCTCTTTCACTCTCAACCAGGCGGCGTCGCCCAACGCCGCCTCCGTTTCCACTTCCTCTACCTTCGGCGAAACCCCTGTTTTCGCTGAGTACACCTTGGCTAAGCTCAAAGCTGCCACTAACGACTTTTCGACTAAGAATATTGTGTCAGAGAGTGGTGAGAAGGCGCCTAATCATGTCTAGAAAGGTGAGCTTCCTAATCGGGGGCATATAGCTGTGAAGAAATTTCCTAAGATGGCATGGCCTGATCCCAAGCAATTCGCTGTTAGTTTTTTGTTTCTTTTGTTTTGTTTTATTGATCTGTTGTTGTTTTTTTAAATTGAAGTGAGGGAAGATTTGATTAACTAAATGATTGATTGGTTTTATTTTGCTATTGTTGTTCTTTTCTAATATGTTTTCACCTGCTGAATATAAATGAACATTCACTGATGAAGCAGCAATTAGATTTGATCTAACAGACACAATAAATTAAGTAAAATCAGATCTTTCTTCTTTCCATGAACATGATTCAGAACCATAATCATTTCATGTAAAACAAAACTACAAACTTTCTCGACATGAACTAATTGTTTTGAATGTTTGAGTCAATCCAATCAAAAACATCATCATCATCTATTGCTGCAGGAACTTCAAATACTGGGATAGCATTGCCATTGTTTTGATGCACTTGGCTCGGATTAATGGCTCCACTTGAAGAGTCGCACTACCACCGTGCTTCGGCAACTTCAAATTGTGACATATCTCTTATAGTGGAACACAATGCCCTCCTCTTTCTGGATGCTTGAAGTTGATTTGCATGAGATGTGATTGTTGGTTCGAACAACACCTCATTTTGGTTAACAAGGTCTTGAAGTTTTGCTTGAGCCAATTTCTTTCTGTCAAGGGGCCACTTCAGGTATTCTTTGTAAATATTATCAAGTAAAGATTTCATTTGTTCATCAGGATCAGTAATTGCATTAGTATTCAAATTATTAAACTCTCTTGTATCAAGTCTCCACTGAAGGTGTATTTGGTCAAGAGAGAGCAACCCGGTTTTCCAATTTCCCATTTGATGTGCACACGGCATATCCATTGTTGCCATAAATCGACCGGTGCAAATGGGACGCATGGTACCCATTCTAGCCATCTCGTATTGTTTATGTAACTCTTTTAATGCAAAAAGTGAGATACGCAATATAAGGTTTTTGAAAAATGGAACATTGCAAGCATGAGGTGTTTGAAGCTTTTCCCTTGCTAGTTGTACTCTTATCTCATTAAATTCATTCTCAACAGCCATGCATATCTTCTTCTTGACAATTTGCAGATTACCTACAAATATTTATATAGGACACCATTAGATTGCCTACAGGTGGAGATTGCCTACCAAGATATTTTAAATAAGATAGTTCAAATGTATATTTTTTCTATAAACAAGACACTATTGTTTACCTGTTGACACCTGTAGATATTTTTTGAGTTTAGCATGTGCTCCATCTGCTCTTGATGATGCTCGATTGCCAAGATGCAAATGTACATATGTCCATGCGCTGACAAACTTTTCCTTTAATGGTAACCAAGTTCCTTTTATGTACTTTAATGCAACATTCTTTTCTCTATATGTCAATTCAAATTTGTGCAAATTATCATTGTACTCATCTTCGGTCGTTGAGTACACAACATTTTGCCAACCAAACATGAACTTATCCCAATCCTCCTGAGTTTCAAAATTTTTTTTGCACTTTCCTAATATATTCTTATTTATATGCCATATGCAAATAATGTTTGTTACAGTTGGAAAAACAATTGATATAGCATTCATTAGTGTCATTTCTCTATCTGTAATTATAACCGATGGTCAGTTCTCCTCTCCAAGAATATTCTTAAACATTTCTAAAGCCCAAACATAATTTTCAGTACTCTCCTTCTTTAGAAAAACAAAACCCGAGTAAAATGAGGTATTAAAACATGTAATTCCAACTATGTCAAGCAATGGCATCTTATATTTGTTTGTCTTGTAAGTGCAATCAATGATAAAGACATTTGAGAAATTCTTGGTTAGCATGATCAATCGGGGATCAGCCAAGAACAAATGGGTAATATGGCCAACTTCATCTCGCACAATGTTGTACATGAAACCTCCTTGTCCAAGCTCTTCAAATAATGCTTGAATCATTGTTCTTCCACCTAATGTGCACTTTTGAATTTTTGCCTTTGCATTATAGATCACTCTGGAGATAGCTCGCGTGCTTGGATTCTCTTTGCGAAGAGATAAGAGAATTTGTCTAGGTGCAGCTCCTGTGTTTGACATATGCTCCACAACATCCATTTCTTTTCTGGTCAAGCAACGAATTGAGGGATGACCAGAAATATCAATTGATGGCTCATGATTGTGGGTATTGTTTCTTATTTCAACAGCCCACATACCATCAGTATGTTTTGTCCATACAACTGGTACAGACAATTTATCAAACGACTACTAGTTTCTTTTTTCCTTTGATTTTCTGAAATTTTGTGTGTATTTCGATAGTGCCCACCCCTATCACACCTTAAAACCACATATTTTTCTGATTTTGAATGCAGGATAGATAAGACATAACCTTTATTCGAGTAAAAAGCTCGAACACTGGCAAGCAATTCATCACGGGTTTGAAACTTCAACGAAAGAAGCTGATCTTCATTGTTTAGATCCATCTGTATGACAAAGGACTGATAAATGAGATGAACTGTGGTGAAAACTGGCAAGCAATTCAGTGTACTCAACATCTCGTAAAAATAATCTTAACTCGTGAACATCTCATTTTCATATTCTAGTTGTTTGAATAGAAAAATGTTGAATGGTTTACTCTGTTTATGCATTGTCTGAATTTTTGTGCTGATGTAATTTAAGATTTTCTCAAATTTATGTGCTGATGTAACTCTAGCTGTCTTCGTACTGATGATTGAGAGCAAGGAACTCAGGAATACAAAGAAGGTCCAAAGGAAAAGATAAATTCAAACTGGATAGGTTGGAATCCTTACTTCACTGCAGGGAAAAAGGAAAAGAATCTGCTGAGTCAAATTAATAAGGCTCTTTGGATGTATAATTCATTTTTCATTTTAATGATTTACTTTTCAAAAGTTCTTGGAGCAACAAATGAAGTTTTGATTATTATTTTACATGTATAAACAAAGTGAAGAGTACCTGATTTCAAAATATGATGAATTCTCAATAACGATTTTTGTTCTTCAGTCTTCGTTCGCTTTGATAGGCAGAGTTGTATTTTAAGAATAATTTGGTATTAGATTCATTATTTTTATCACAATGACGGCTAATTTAATTAAATAAATTTAGGTTAAATTTTCATGATTTAGTTAAGATTTTGAAAGTGTTCGAACACAGCAAAAAATGGGAAAGATCTTCAGGGAAATTTGTTGCATTTGAGTCGGGTTAATTAAAAGAGTGAAGATAAAAAATTATGATATACGTGATTCTTAATTTGATGTTGTAGTTGAAATTGACTTGTCTTCACTTAATAAGAGCTTTTGTAAATTTGATATCTATTATTTTATATATTAGTTGTTATACTAAAATTTACATCCCTATGTAGAGAAACTGGACTTTTCATAATCCGTTTAAAATCTACAGTTCCTACACTTAATTATTAGAAGGGAAAATATATAATGCCTCTTGTTTTGTCTCTCACAGTGTCCTTACCATCTGTGTTGGTGGGTCCCACCCACGTGGTGAGCTCCACTGTCATCGGTGGCCGGAGGGACACTGTGAGAGGCAAAACAAGGAGCACTATAGCAAGGTCCTTATTAGAATGTACATATAAATGCAAGGTTGTAACCCGAACTTTGGATGCACTACTTTGAAACAATATATGTATCGTGTATTTTGGTGGTAGTCATTTAAGGCGGCTTAGCTGCAACCTCAAATGCTATTTGTATTTTGAAAAATGTGCTTTCGTCAGGGTGCATGCAAGTTGATTGCAAGTTGCAATTTGGCAAATCATATTGTTCTATGAATGTTAAACTACAATTTAAATATTGTTGCAATGTCAATATTGTCACGTGTCTGTATAAATAAATTATTGGTACCATTACTGCATGCCAACTAACACTTTGGGACCCCCATCCATTAGAAGCAAATACGTTTGATTACATTTGGTTTAATCATAATTAAATTTGAAGTATTAAATTTTGAAATAACGACGAAGCACCATGCCACTAGCTCACACAGTACGGATTGCAAATAGTCCCAATTGACTAGCATAAAAACGTTTGCATTTCGAATCAAATTACAAATAGTCAAATTATATATTATTGTGTACGTACTCCTAAATTTTGATTTAAGTTGATCAATAAATTTTCACAACTTTATTTCATGTTGATACTTGCACTTTAAGTCCGAATAGTCAATCCAAGTTGTTCAACATGACCATCATATTGAAATATACTTAACAAAAAGATTTTACATTTTTCGATATTTTAAATAATGAAAAAGAGCGACGGAAAAACATTGAAAAAGGATGAAAAAACATTGATTTTGGATGATTCAGAAATTATTAGATTGTCAATTTTCTACTCATTCTAAAAGTAATAAAAATATAAAATTTGATTACCAAGTCAATTTCAATACGGAAATCATATTCAACTATTTGAATATATCATTTGAACTGAAGTTCGAAAACATCGACGTGAAGTAAAAATACATCTTACTTAGTGAAAGTGCACACCCAGCTTGTAATCATTGCTTTCGAAATGTTGGATCTATAAATATTCATTTTTTTTCTAAGGAAGCAACTAATTGCCCCCTATTATCTGCCCTCTTGCACGCTCCTCAAATAAGGTTAATTAAAGTTAGTGGACTGAAAATCATTCTCGATAATGAAAATTTATACAGATGTGTTCAACCCTTAATATAAACAAAAGAAAGTCTAAATATATTAAATTCCAAGTCTCAATAGTGCTTGTACAAAATTAGCATTTTTATAATTTGTAATCCTAAAGGGTGGGATGAGATGCATTCCATAACTGTTGTGCAAAATTTGATCAGATATAAATCATATCACAACCCTTTGATATTAGATACACACACCTTAAGGATTAATAAACATATCTTCATATATGATGCTACTTGGGCTAATGTAGATGGTTTTAGCCAATTGATGATTAAATGGTGGGATGAATCCTATAGATACAGTAAAGATTTGGCTACCAGATGGATCAAAAGATTAAAGATTCTAAGGAAAAATATGACTGGTTGGGCTAGAGACCATTATGGTGCCAATAAGAAAGATAAAAACAATGGAAGAAATCTCAAGATTAGAGCAGATTCAAGAGGAAAGAGATTTGTTTGAAGATGAGATAACAATATATAGATTCAAACTATGCATTGAACAATATATATGATGAAGAAGAGCAATACTGACAGATTAGATCTAAATCTCAGTGGCTAAAATTGGGACACAATAACACTAAATATTTCCATAAAATTGCATCTCAACATAGCAAAAGAAAAATTATTTCTCATCTAAAGATTGAAGGGGAAGACTGTACAAATATGGGGGAAATTCAGGATCATATTTAGAATTCTATAAAAATCTCTTTGGTATCCCAGGTGTGCAGATGGTTCATATGGAGGATAATTTCTGGACAAAGGAAGAACAAGTTCCAACTAATGTTTGCAACACTTAATTAGTACTTCAAAATACAGGTACCAACTGATGTTTGCAACACTTAATTAGTACTTCAAAATACAGGTACCAACTGATGTTTGCAAATACTAAAACAAACTTCAAAAATAAAGTCTTAATACTCCAAGAACAAACTATTTGTAATAATCTTTATGTCTTAATACTAACAAATAACATCACTTAATACTTCAAAATACACATACCAACTGATGTTTGCAAATGATAATACTATAATAGACTTCGAAATATGAAGTGTTAATACTTCAAAAACGAACTATTTTTAATGTTCTTTGTAAGTTTTAATACTAACAAATTTTTTTTATCTTTATAGTTTTTGGAACTATTAGTAGATAACAAAAGAGGTCTTAATATCTATTATTTTAAGTCTTAAGTCAAACACAAAATTTTGAATTCATGTATTTTTTTATACAAAAGTCTCAGCTTTGAACATTATTACCCCTTGATTTAGATTTTTTTAATAATTTCTTTTCAATTATTTATAAAAATAATTATGCATATTACTCAGCACTACCATAAGTAAATCTACATATTACAAAGAACAAGGGCTAAAATAAAACTAAAAAACATTTCAAGATTGAACAATGAGTTGTAAACATCACACATAAATCAGTACCAGTACTTTTTTAAACATTACAAGTCTCAATATTAAAACAAACCAATATCAATATTTAAAAAACAAGTCATATTACCAGAGATAAATAGTTTAGTAGCAACACAAAAACTTTTGGCCTCCAAAATTCATGCTTCTTCAATTGTGTCATCCATTAACATTTTGTAAGGCAATATCATCCTTTCCTTGCTTATGACATCCCAAATAATAACAAAGAACAATGCATAGTTAACACATTATTAGTGATGACACATTGGACATAACACAATATAAAAATAGCACAATCTCTAAAAAATAATGTTTTCTAGTTAGGAGTGAATTCCATTTTTATTGAGCAATCTTCCATTGACCTTAGTCTAATAACTTAATAAATAAAAATACAAAATATACCACCAACTAAAAAAAAACTGAAAGACATCATACTTGCATTACAAGTCTTAATACAAGATACAAATTAAAAGTCTTAATATATACATTAATTGTGTGCATGCATTACTCAAATTAAAACCTTAAAAACAAATATATTTATCAAAACAACATACCTTAATTTCATTACGAAACGTTTAATAATTGAGTAGATAAGTTCGAATAAATAAGATACTTTTTACTCGGGGGTGTATTCAAGTACTGACAGGATGGGTAAGTACTCCCTTCTCCCCTTCCCCCTCCGGCGCCACCGTTTTTTTTATCTTGCATAATATGAAATTGGCAAAAACAATTTGAAAAATGTACTTGTGTTTTGATGGATTTTCAAATATGCTCCACTCTAAAAAGATTGTTTTCAAAAATTCAAATTATTTTCTCCAAAACTCCCATTGTCTTTAAATATATCCAAACTTACTGAATGAAAATTGTGAAAAACAAACGTAGATCCGGCATCATTTGAAAACAGTGTTGAAACATCTGCATGTTCTTAGATTATTTTCAATACATTTTCCTGATTGGCTTGAAAGAATTTTATAAGCTCAAATACAACGAGCGCGTGCTGTTTCCAACAAAACAAATGCAACTTCAGATAACATGTATTCTCAGAATATGGGGCATACGATTTTCTGTGGCACCTCTCTGCCATTAGATATGTGTCAGCTCATTCTATTTTGATACTTTGCTTTTACTTGGTCTGAAATTCACCATGTGAAATTATAGGATCTTCAACTAACATTGCTACATGTTACTATGTTAGAAATAGAACTGCTAATAAACATGACGGTTTATGGAGAAAATAGGCTGGACTTTATTGAGCATTTATGGAATGTACTATTTCTTGGTTATGGTTGAAGTTCAGTCCAAATTCAATTGCTAAAACTGACATGAACTAATTGTAGACAAATTACGGACTAATTATGAACTAACTGGATGCTCAATGTGAAATTAAATGAAAATATGTTCAAAAGTCTCAATAGATCAATCAAGTTCTAACTTTATCTTTCATAGAGATAAAACTAAATTATTCGCACAAAGAAACTTAAGTTATTCAATACAGTGATGAAAAAACTTTCATTTAAAGAGGACTGTGCACTGTGGTGTTCAGAATTAGGCCCGCGTGATTAGCTTATGGACAAATAGTGAATATTATTTGATTATAAGATAGACTGGATATTAATACATAATTATGAACTTAATTTGATCATAGACTTCAACTACTCATCAGCGAACTGAACTGAACATGAATTAGAACCCATCAATTAGCAATCATGCAACCCTAGTCAGGAACGACACAATTAGGTCTTTTGGGCATCACCAATAACCGCGTTTTCAAAAGATTTGAGGTGTTCCTAGAATTTGCTCTTTTGTTATTTTTAAGACAACTTGCATTTATGTAATCTTACTACTTTCTCTTTATATAAATTCAATCACCCAGCTCTACTCGCACCATTAAATCCCAATCTAAGTAAACAAAACAAAAGAAAAGAAGTAAACAAACTACACTCAATCTCTATGGAAAACTCGTACCTTGATCAAGAGAAAGCCATTAGAGAAGTTGGTAGAGGTTATGACATCCTCAAACAACTTCAGGTTCTTCTCCAATTAAAATCAAGGAATGGAGAAGAAGCTGTATATACGCATAAGTTGGCTGAGCCTCTCTTTAGAGATGGTTTGCAAGCTTTAAACTATGCACTTTGTATTATGAGGTCTAATTTGGGTAAAGATGCCGGAATTAAATCGGAGATCGTAGTGCTTGAGTCAGGTTCCCCTGCTTATAGTAGCCATGAGAGCGTGTTATCTTATGATTCCAACCAGAGAACTGCTAATGAAAGGGGCAAAAAAAGAAGGTATATATCTAAAATAATTATAGTCTCCATGCACCTCTTTATATGTTAATTCAACTTTAAGTTTGTTTTAAACGTTTTCATGAAACAAAATGGATTCATACATTTCAGTAATCATCTATATATAGTAATTATCATGTATGATTAATTAAAATGCATGATTCATTGACAGTGCATACAGTATATTAAATAAAAAATGAAGTTGGTCAGCCATTGCTTTATATATAAGTGCATATAGTGTAAGATCAATATTTCTTTTATATATATCTGCTAACACTCTTTGCTTAACAATAGGATGGGGGAGAATTCCTGGACAGAAGATACAGCCATGCCATACGATGATGGCTATCAATGGAGAAAATATGGTGACAAGAAGATTAATGGCACCGACTTTTCACGGTAAGTGCATGATATTGAATTTAGTTTTACTTCTTCATTGTTTACACAATTACACTTCCTGAACTGTTTTTAATTAAATATTAAATACTATGAAATAAAAAAAATGATAGAAATTTATCTCCATATATAGGGGTTACTACAGATGCACATACAAAGAACAAGGTTGCGAAGCGAAAAAGGTAGTGCAACAAATAAGCAATGCAGAGCCGAACTTGTTCAAAGTGACATACACAAATACACACACATGCAGTATTCAAAAGACAATATCTCCATTTTCTACTCGACAATCAAGTCCATTTGGTTCAATCGAACACGATAGCAGTATCAATCAAATGCCGCATTTACAAGAGTACAAACCAAGCATGTCTATACTGTTGGATCAAGGTTCAGCTTCAAGTGATGCCGTCTTAACAGAAACTTTTACTGGTGCTTCCATGGTTGAACTAAATTGTGAATGGGACTTGGATTCTTTGTTGCGAGAATGCATAGCATTTGCTTCCGATGATTTTCCCCTAATCTAGGATCTTTACTTTTTTCGTGTGATTTTGTATGAGTTTGATGCATGAAATTAGGTGTAGTGTAACATATAAGACGCGACATGCCGCATGTACTTAAGATTCGGACGAAACCTTTTACCTTATTTTGATATTTTTTTGTAAAAGGTTAAGCATTAAGCACATATATAGTTCAATATATTCAAAAAGTTGACACTTTTTTTTGAGAAAATAATGAGGGAAAATGTTAGACATTTTAATTATGCCCTTCATCTACATGTCTTTGTTAAGGACATTTGTATACAGATTTTCATTTCAAGGATAACGTTAATTTATTCTGTCGTTGTTTTTATCCGTTAATGTCCTGACCTTTCGACTAACATTTATGATTTATCTATTAATGTTTTATCAAGCATAACAATTAGCTTCTCATATCCGTGCCCCCATGCGTATATAATATGTACAACAACTACTAGAATTATTGATGTTCTTAGTTCTTACTTCTTAGTCAATATATAGGCTAATAATTGGTTCTTACAATTAAAGAATGTGAGCTTTCTTTTCTGACATGGAGATTAGATCATTGTCGCGTTCTTTGTATAATTGCGATGAAGCAAATAATGAAAACATACATGGTTTATGGGATCTGATTTGTTAATTGTGCGAAATTTCTATAGAATTGACAGGATGCTAGCTTAAGGGAAGAGTGTTTCAAAAAGCTAGCGTTGTGCTATTTCAAATTTACCAGATGTGAAAAATTCCCAGTAGTTAGCTCCAATTGCATACCCATTTCCCTAATCAGCCTATAATACAATAATTAGTCTCTCGAGTTTGAATTAGCCTGTGAAATTACACGAATTTACAAATCCAGCTTCATACTTCATAGAAGTGAAGATGAAGTAATATTGGGCCCGCAGTAACATTACTAAATGAAATGCCAGGCATGCTCTCTTCATATTAGCACATGTTTATATTGTACAACCTAAAAGCAATAAAGATTATCCAATATAAAAATCTAAAGCAATCAATCAGTTGGAATATTCCACATGAAGTGTGTACAGTATACAGTAACATCAGTTTAAGTTTTGAATCCAGAATTGACCAAGTATCTATCAGTCTGCATATGACCATGTGTGCTCAAAGGATTCTGGTAAAGGGTAATAGCTAGCAACAAACATTCTTTTCTCTCTTTTTCTTCTTCTTGGCCAACACGTGATATTGAAGTATGAATGTATTTTTTAGTTAGCTTGGATTTGAAGGCTAGTATGTACTTAGTGCATCTAAAACCTTCTTGGTTACAAAGATCAATTTAATTAACCCATGCATGCTAAAACAAATCACGATGTTAACCAGATTGTAAGAAACCAAAACTAGTTATCCCTATTATTAAATAAATGCAAGGGATGGATTGCCTGAGATTAAGACATGAATTATCTATTTTGTCTCAACTAAACACTAACAATAAATAAGTCTCTATCCAGATATTAGTAGGTTGCATGTTTCGTCAACTTAAGATTGTTTTCTTCAAAAATATAGTACATTATTTATTTGATGTAGGTTGCATGTTTCGGTTCTATTAAAAAATATAGTGTAGTAGTTATTCTGGTAACTTCAATCCCTGGAGATGAAATTCATGTATAGTGATGAGTAACAAATGGTACATACGATACCAGGCAATATATGCATTTCCTTACAAAATCTGTCTAAGCCATATAATCAAGGTTCTAAAACTCAGAATCGGAACCGGATTTTTGACCGCCGAGTTAGAATCGGATGAATTGAATCGGTAACTCGAGTTTTTTTGGCAAAAGCCTTGTTTTTGTTAGAGAAATAAATTGTTTAAAGACTATTAGGCCCCAGTAGTATCATCATAGACTTAGAATAAGAAAAGAAAGCAACCAAACCCTTAAATGTAAAAGGGGGTTACAAGTCTTTTCATAAGTAACATTAGAGACTGTATAACGGTAAAATGAGTTACCGAGCAAAAGGCCTATAAAGGCAGCGACATATTGTTGTACATTAATCAGATGAAAGAAAAATATTTTTCTCATCATTTAATTCCTCAGAAATTAACATGGTATCAGAGCACTGATCCAAAAAAACCTTCCGCAACTCAGTAACATCCATCCCACCAAATCAAAATGTCTGATAATCCAACAATTCAGGAAAATCAGCCATTACAACAAATTCCACAAATCATAAGGGCACAACCTGATTTCAATGCTGCTCAAAAGCTCACAAATGCCCCCATTAAACGACAGAAATTACTTGCCATGGGTCAAAGCCGCAAAAAGAACTCTTAAAGGAAAAGGGTTATTTGGCTACACTGATGGCAGCAAAATTCGACCCGAAAACACAGATGCAGCAAAAGCTTGGGACATGGCTGATAATCAAGCCATGACCCTTATCTCAAACTCCCTTGGCCCACAAATCAGTGACATGTTCTGCTGGTGTGAAACAACAACAGAACTGTGGAAAGGCATCGAAAACCAATGCGGGAACCTCAAAAGTCATTCTCAGATCTACCATCTCAAAAAAGAAATTGCAAAAATCACACAAGAAACAAAAGAAATACCCGAGTTAATCGGGCTTGTCAGAGCCAAATACGAAGAACTGAAGGTATACAGACCACCAACTACTGACCTTAGTGTGATTCAAGAAAGGGAAGAAACCGATCAGGTCTACACCTTTCTGGCAGCTCTTGATCCAAGCTACGAAGTAATCAGGGCCCAAATCCTCTAATCCACCGATCGATTGCACTTCGCAACCGTCACAAACCTCGTGCAACAAGAGGCGACACAACGAGTAGCTATGGGAACCTCTGACTCGAACCCAAAGCCAGAGGCCCATGCCTTCTCAGCCGTGAACACCGCAGTTGCAAGGATAAGAGATCGGGGTATCGAGAGATGCACTCACTGCAAAAGGGATGGCCACAGCAACGCACGATGCTGGGTCCTGCATCCTCACCTCCGACCAAATCGAAGTCAGGGGGAGCCAAAGCGACGAGGTGACGACAAAAACCACAACCGCGAAACAAAGAAAGGATTTATGGCGGCGAAAGATGACTAGAACGAGGGAGAAAGACTTAGCAGGCTGGAAACCCAATTAAATAGACTCACAAAAATGCTGGGCCAGCGCATAGGCCAAGCTCCATCCCAAGGTTTATCTATTCTCTCCTTTTTAGTTCAAAAAACAAATTCAGCCCAAAAAAATAAATGCTTAACTGCTGGAATTTCTGTTACAAACGGTCCAAAAAATTGTATCAAATGGGTTTTGGATTCCGGTGCAACCGACCATATAACTGGAAATAAAAATTTGTTAAAAGATCTCAAACCCTTAAATAGTGACCAATATTTTACCATTGCTAATGATGATAAATTAAAAATTATCGGTTGGGGGAATAGTTAGCATTTTCCCCAAAATTTTTTTGCAAGACGTATTTTACGTTAATAATTGTTCGGTTAACTTACTCTCAATTAGCAAACTTGCTAGGGATCTGAACTGTGAGATAGTATTTAAAACAACTAGTGTCATATTTCAGGATTCAATAACCAAGGAGAAGATTGGTGAAGGATTCCTTGAAAATGGCTTATATATTTTGAGTAATAACCAAACTATATTGAGTACTAGGAAAAATGAAGATTTGTACAATCTTTGGCACAAACGAGTCGGTCATGCTTTCGAAAATTCTCAAAAAATTATTTGATTTTAAAGAAATAGATTGTAGTAGTTGTGAAGCATGTAAGCTAGCCAAGCACACACGACTTCCATTTTGTAATTCTAATACCAAAAGCAATGAACCATTTGATCTTGTTCACTCGGATGTTTGGGGACTCACCCCTTGGTATCTTATGATGGTTACAAATATTTTGTTATTTTTATCAATGATTATTCGAGAACAACATGGATGTATTTAATGAAAAATAAGAGTGAAGTTTTTCAACATTTTAAAACCTTCACAAATTATGTTGAAACCCAATTCAACAAAAAAATTAAGATTTTTAGAACAGATAATGGAACGGAATTTGTCAATCAAAACATGTCAAACTATTTAAAAGAAAAAAGAGTCATACATCAAACTTCTTGTGTATACACTTCTCAACAAAACGGTATTTCCGAAAGAAAAAACCGTCATCTTTTGGAAGTAACAAGATCTCTTTTATTTCAAAACGATGTCCCTAAAACTTTTTGGTCAGAAGCCGTGCTAACCGCAACTTACTTAATAAATAGATTACCTAGTATTGTACTAGATTTCAAAAGTCCGTTAGAAATACTTCACAAACGAAAAATCAACCTTGACCACTTAAAAGTCTTCGGTTGTGTTTGCAATGTTCATAAAAACAGAATTGACAAACTATATTCTACCTCAATAAAAGCTATTTTTCTTGGATATGTTATTCAAAAGAAAGAATATAAATGTTATGATCCCAAAGATTAAAAAAAAGCATATATCAAGAAACGTTACTTTTATTGAAAAGGATACCTTCTTTAAAGATGTAAAAGAATCTTCCTATGATGAGGTAAGTTGGGATGATTTTGAAGCCATATGCATTACTAACCCAAGTTCAAAAGAACTTGTCTTAGAAACTAACCATGAAACAGATATACAAGAAGAACAAGGAGCCGAATATTTGGAGGAAGATATTAGAAATGAAAATCATGAAGATGAAAATGAAGAGGAGGTCGTACCTTTAAGGAGGTCAACACGGCAAGCTCGACCACCTCCCAAACTTCAGGATTATGTAACATATTCGGTACAATATCCTATTCAAGATTATGTTTCATATGAAAACATTTCAAAAGAGCATTACATGTTTTTAAGTACACTAACAAAGGAAAAAGAACCAAATACATATGAAGAAGCAAAAAACATTCCTAAGTGGTGTAAGGCAATGAGTGAAGAATTACATGCATTAGAAAAAAAACCAAACATGGGAAATTTGCCATTTACCAAAGGATAAAAAACCCGTAGGATGTAAATGGATTTACAAAATTAAATATCATAGTAATGGTACAATAGAACGGTACAAAGCTAGATTAGTGGCCAAAGGATACACCCAAATCTATGGTATTGACTATTATGAAACCTTTGCACCGGTAGCAAAAATGAACACCGTAAGAATACTCCTCTCATTAGCCGTAAATATGAATTGGACACTACACCAAATGGATGTTAAAAATGCTTTCCTTCAAGGTACACTTGAAGAGGAAGTATATATGACCATACCACCGGGTCACAAGAAAGAAAGTGCATCTAACCTTGTTTGTAGGTTAAGAAAGTCAATCTATGGATTAAAGCAATCTCCAAGGGTATGGTATGGCAAGCTCAACAATTTTTTAACTTCACATAATTTTAAAGTTAGTGATGCCGACTCATCATTGTTTACTAAGCACAGTTCTAATGGTGTAACTGTGATCTTAATTTACGTTGATGATATAATTATAACCGGAAACAATCAAATTGAAATTGATAGCATTAAAAGAAAACTTTGTGATTAAGGACCTTGGAAAATTAAAATATTTTTTAGGAATTGAAATAGCCCACTCCTCCAAGGAACTATTTTTATCTCAAAGGAAATATGTACTTGATTTATTAAAAGAAACTGGTAAGATTAATTGTAAACCGGCCACCACTCCAATGGATAGTAACGTAAAACTCAATGCTGAAGATGATGAACCAATAAGTGACATAAGAAAATTTCAAAGACTTGTAGGCAAGCTTATTTATCTCACCATGACTAGACCGAACTTGTCCTTTTTCATAAGCCAAATCAGTAAATTTATGCATACACCAAGAACACCACATTTAGATGCAATAAACAGAATACTAAGATATTTGAAGGGATGTCCCGGAAAGGAGATTTGGATGAGAAAAATGGTACTAACTCAATATGTGGCTATTCCGATGCAGATTGGGCCGGAAGTTTCGATGGAAAATCAACAACCGATTTCTGCACATTTGTAGGCGGAAATATAGTCACATGGAAGAGCAAGAAACAAAATGTAGTGGCACGATCAAGCGCAGAAGCGGAATATCGAGCCATTGCCTCCACCGCTAGCGAACTAACTTGGATCAAACAAATACTAGCTGACTTGGGAATTAGAACTGACGAACCAATAAAGATGTTCTGTGATAACCAAGCAGCAAGACATATAGCTGCCAACCATGTGTTTCATGAACAAACTAAGCACATCGAAATGGATTGTCACTTTGTAAGGAAAAAAGTGAAAAACAAGCAAATAGAGATGCCGTATGTTAGGAGTCAAGACCAACTAGTAGATATATTCACAAAAGGGTTAAGCATCAAAGGATTCAATGATATCACAAGCAAGCTAGGTCTTATAGATATCTACGATTCTAGCTTGAAGGGGAGTGTTAGAGAAATAAATTTGTTTAGGGACTATTAGGCCTCAGTAGTATCATCATAGGCCTAGAATAAGAAAAGAAAGCAGCCATACCCTTAAATGAAAAAGGGAGTCACAAGTCTTTTCCTAAGTAACGTTAGGGACTGTATAACGGTAAAATGAGTTACCGAGCAAAAGGCCTATAAAGGTAGCCACATACTCTTGTACATTAATCAGATGAAAGAAAAATATTTTTCTCATCATTTAATTCCTCATAAATTAACAGTTTTGTAACCAAAATATAGGAAAATTTTGATAAAAATAATTTATAAAAAATATGTTAATTAAGACAATGTTACACTCACATTATTTACTAATTATATAATATTTTACAAACATTACAAGTAGAACACATTTTTATTGTCAGAGGCTATGCCGAGCCGTATAATATTATAATCCTTTTCTTTGTTTGCTGACAGCCTCATTTTTAACAATTTTTTAGTCTCTATGTTTGACTCCTTAATTTCATTGCAGAAATTTAGTTTGATAAAGTTCATTTCAACAAATAAATCTTTCTCAGAAAAAAAACAGTTCAGAAAATTTAGACTAAGATGTAACCTATATTTGGTGTATAGAAATCAGATTATAAGGGTTGTTTGATTACTGGGCACTGATGCCTACTTGGCGATTTGCTGTGTTAATGGAGATATGTTGGGTATTGGGATGTAAGATTGCTTGTATTGCTTGTTTTGTAATGGTCAGGGCATAACAGTCTTTTAATGATTTCATCCGTTTATGATGTAATTGCTGACAAAAATGAATGAGAAATTGGTTTTTCCATCTAATTATATAATCTGATTAATATCATATAACTAGGGATTATTTTGTGAAAGAAAAATGAAGTGCAGGCATGTTACTGTTTCCGACTTGATATTGGGTGTTTGGTACCGAATTTTTAGTACTGCTTTGTTCTTATTGCATGTATCGGTTTTCTGAGCATTGATGCTCTTAGCTGGTTTGGTAGGGATGCTGAAAGTTGGATGTAGCTCACTTCAATGCCTGGAAATTCAATACAATCAGTTGGAAAACAACGATTTCGCACAGAAAAAGCACATATAACGTACTGGTACACAGAAAAAGAAACTGTACCTGGAGAAAAGACAGGAAAATGAAGAGGAGACGCAACATCATCTCCGTATGATCATCCGAAGAAGGCAGAGAAAAGACGGTCGGAGTAGATTTCTAGTGTTATTTCTTGATTAGCCAAACAAATCCTTATATTATATGTTATTAATATTTTGATACGTTTACATTAGTGAACCTTAATTATATTTTGATAATGTTTTACAATTGAACTCTATCCACTTGTACTTTTTTGTGAAAACTTGTAGATCCATTTAATATTTCACTTTCAATTAAAAAAAGAGTGAATTAGAACCATTCTTCTACCGTGAGAGAAAAAAACGAGTAAAAAAATATTAAATCAAATCTCAAATTTTTTTATGGATCACTTTGTGTTTTATCTTTCCATCTCCCCATTCTCGGATTTGTATTCGTTATCATTATTGTGATGACAGTTTGGTGTCATACACAATATGTCAATAACAATGCTTAGATTTGATTTTAGAAGGCTGAATTTTATTTGTAGAGCTCATCTATCATAGAAACCATGATTTGTTTGTTTGGCTATATAGGTTCTCTATAAAAACATGAGTCCGAATCTGGTGCTCGTAAAAATCGTGCTTGTTTTCCTGCTTGCCTCGATCCGACCGCCCGATCGTCACGGACGGCTGTAATTTGATTCAGGAGACAGATGTTTTGGCCGTTAGATGAATTTTGAACGATTCAGATCGAAACAAACAGAGAAACAAACAGAGATTTACGAGCAGCTGATCCCGTTTCATAAAAACATGGGGAGTCAATAAGACTTGAATCTGATCTTGACTAGGTTCTCTATAAAAACATGGAAGTGAGCGACACATTCGGTCCACCGTGCACACTAGCAGTCTAGCACATGGGATGTAAAGATTTTCAGTGTCAGCTCAGTACAACTAAATATGTATCCGGATAATTATGTTTTGATACACATTTTCTAAGGAAAGAACGGTCCATTCAGTTTTATTTGGCAAATATTACATTCATATTAACATTTGAGTTAGTGAGTACGGGTTCTATTGTACTTAAAAGAATTCAGATTATATATCAAATTTATAAATGTGAACGATCGATTTAAACTATTGATAATATTGTTCATATTAAAATCTACTTATGGACAAAAATATTTTATTTTTTAGAAACTTTTTATTATTTTATCGAAATGATGGATTTATTGATCCTACATGCCTCTCAAATTTAATGAAATTAAAAAATCTAAAAAATAAAAATTATGGCTCCTAAGTAGAATTTAGTGTGACAACATTTTCAAAAGTTCGAACTAATCATTTCCATTTTGAAATTCGAGCAAATAATATTTTTTGACAAATAATAAAAAAATAAGTCTTAATATTGTATGAAAATGTAGTGTTGATCATTATATAACTTGCATTTGACACTACACCAAATTTCACTTATCACAACGATATTATTCATTGTCAAAAGACCACAATTGTTGACAATATTGTCCAAAAAATAATTTATAAATGTGAATGATCGATTTAAACTGTTGACAATATTGTTCATATTAAAATCTATTATGGACTATCACACCCTAGAAATAATAACTAGATTAAGGGTATTAATCCTGTCACGTGTACTTAATTACAAGTACACGAAATGCTTAATTAATTACCAAGAATTTGATATTTAGATTAATTTGTTATACTTAATTTTAAGGAAAAGCACAAACATTGAACACACAATACATGAACATCCAACAAATACATATATATATAATCCAGAATCTGTACAAAGTCTTACAACGGAAGCTAAAGAAAATAAAATACATATAGGAGAGGACGATCCCATCGAAGGACGTGGGAACGACCTCACTAACATACTACAAAATACTCCTAATTAACAAAAGAAAATAAAATAAAACAAGAATCTGATCAACAAAACGGAGAACTCCTGGATACACCATCCTAACGCTCTCCTCTACATATCAGATGGCTCCTGCTCCGTACCTGGACCACACAACCAACCGTGGAATGTAAGTAATTTATAAAAATTACTTAGTGTGGATTAAGGTCCAGCCTTTGAGATTATATCTGATTCAAGGTTGGACCAATCACATTTACTGAGATTAACTATATCAAGTTACTATACCTAACTTGTGTTTTGTTTAACCATTAATCCATTTAAATGATATTTAAATCTATACAAAAAGATGATACGAGAAATAAAACCAAAATATTTATAAAGAATAGAAATATACTATAATAATATGAGAAGATATCAAACTTCCAAACAAACGTACAGCTATCAAATTTAGAACCCGGGTGTAGGACTTCAGGATTCGCTTCCTTAGACGGGTCTAGTATATCAACCGTCAAATATAAGGGTATCGTTAGACGGGTCTAATATAATCAGCCGCCAATCTAACTTAATTCTGAGTTTCCAGAACGAAACGCCCTGTTAAAAATAGAGCGACTATAAAAGCACACACTCGATCAAAAGCGAACTGAGAAGCCTACCTCACAAAAAGAAAATTAATTAAACATAAACTCTCGGTCTCATCCGTCATACGGAAATAAGAAACCGACTACCCATTTGAATAATAATAAAAAGAGAACTCCCTGCACTAGTTAAAGCCAAGGGGAGGCCCAGATTTCCCCATTACTCACTAGGAGTTAATAGGAGAACCCCATCAAATATTTAGAGATCTCAAATATCGACTAATAAAATTATATAAAAAACAGAATAGCTCCAATACCTCACATATGACTCGCATACTCTAAACTGAGAAACCGAACCTTAATCACTCAAGGAGGAAGTATTATAATACATATACAGATAAGGATCTTTGAAAATGAAACTCTCGAACTGGCACTACGAGCCATCAAGTGACGATCACGTTTGATGGGCACGTTTGATGGGCACGATCACGTTTGAGCCATCAAGTGACCATCAAGTCGAATGTCTATGAAGACAACCCGATACGAATACCCCACGGGCTATGTCAGACACCGTGACACGTAGATGTAGCACGTTGCCCTCACGCCATACATCCAACTGGTGATCACCGGCCCAACTCTCATCACTCCTGACGAGAATACATATAATATTTTATACGCATCTACCTATAAGTAGCTAATAGCCTATACGATCCGTATATCGGATCTTATATGCAAAGATGAGGTGCAATGACATGTAATGCAGGTTGGTCTAAATAGTTGGTTCAGTTATCAGTATGTAAGAATGGCAGTTCAAGATCTACGAGCCTGATTAAAAGTGATTGGTATCTTGGTACCGCAGTTCAATTTAGGTAAATTGGTAGGTCCTAATTAAAAGAGAAAGGAATATAATCCCCAGGAATCCACACCTGAAAAGAAGCGTGAGCTACTCTAACGGGAGATTTGCTGCGTCCGCGCTGGGATCAGCGTCGTCAGCGATAGTACAGAACTGGTTCACAGCATGTGGGTCCGAGTCCACTAAGTCTCATAATTATGTGTTTCGGGTTTGTTTAGTAAGTCGAAGGACTTGTAATTAAAGTGAATTCAAATATAAAGATAACGACGTTTGAGACGTCCTTAATGCTCCTAACCTAATTTATTTATTAGTTTAACTTAGTCAAGTCTCGCGTGCAGTGTCTTTGCTGCACGGCGAGTGTATGTGTATCACATGTTCTTTTCTTTTTATTTAATTTAGATGTTGTGCTAATGTGTTACTATTCCCATTAGTTATTATGACGTCAGGACGATAATTTGCAGAATATAAATAAAACACATCACGATGAAAGCATGTTATAAATTCAACTACTTTTATATGTGCACTTTTTTTTATTAAACTGATAAAAGAAGAAAGAAAAATAGTAATTAGATATTAACCTATATATGTGTGTATTTATATTATTTATGTGATTATAGAGAAATTGATCAATATATATTATTATATATATAATGTTACTTAGTAATATTCTCGTGCGTATATCACACGTAATTAGTTGCGTATTATATTTCATATGATATAGAGAAATTGATCAATATATATATCATTATATTTTTAATTATACTTAGTAAAACTATGTTGGTGTTGTGCGATATTTATTAATATATATATATATATATACAATATATTTAATGTGTTTTATAATTACTTAAATCGTGTTATTATAAATATTTAATTAATTTAATCGTCACGTATAATTGTAATTCAAGTATCAATATGTCAAGTACGATGTCGTACCTAACCAATTATTCTACCATATAACAATGTCGTATATTATTCGTTATATTGTTTTGTGCTAAATATAGTATAGAAAAATATATAAAAACACAAGTTGGTCAATTTTAGTTTATGTTTTGTTTGTGTTAATCTTGAGTGGGATCAGAAGTCCGTACTCGTGCGTCATAACCGAAGCTCTTGCTGCACGAACTTATGGTCGTCATTTCCCAATTATACCTTTATCGGTCCTTTTATCCTCGGGTCTAGTTACTAAGCATTTTGAGCTAGACCACTAATTTCGTAATATCTGTTAAAATACCCAATCTCGACCCAAAACACTTAGAACTATTTTATTTATCATTTATTATCCAGCAAGGTCCAATAGCATATGTTTGGGCCGAATGGGCTCTAACGACCCAAAGGCCCTTTTGTTATTATTATTTAAGTGTGGAGGTCCATTTAGGGTCCAACGGGCTTTTAAAGCCCAAATGTCATATTCTCTTTAATTTTCTAAAGGTCCAGCAAAGGTCCATATAATTTCTTTATCCCGCAAGGTTCAGGAAAGGCCTTAAAGGCCCAAATCACCCTACTGGCCGAGGCACCATTTTGGGCCTAAATTAATCACGCCACAGCAAACCCAGCAAGGTCACAACAACAACAACAAAAAAATGGTTACCATCGCTGGTACCAGCTATACCAGTATTGGTACAGAGGCCAGACACGGATCGGGTATCAGTGCCCCAGATGATCACAGCAAAACTAGAAGGCAATAACTGCCCGTGAACTCCCCTATCTCCCAAATCTCTTTCCCAATCTTTCCAACAGATCAAGTCCCAATTAAAGCCAACCTAACACAGTTCAAGTTCACAGATCACATTGTCAATAATCAGAGATCGTAGGGTACCCAAGTGACAGTGCCTCGATGGCCACTGTATCCACATGTCAACGATACACAAGAAAGAAACAACAAAAGTAACAGTACACAAAGCAAGGCGCAGATCAACAGAACAAAGCAAATGTACACAAAAAAATTAGCACAGAAAGGGATAAATTGTTTCTGGGGTTTACCAGAAAGAGGGCAGTAAACCAAGCGATGATTAGCACGTAGTCATGCACCTCAACCACCCAGTGCCTCCTCTCGGCCTTCCTTCCTCTTCCTTTGGGTTCCTCGTTCTTGCACTCTTTGTCTCTCTCTCTCTCTTGTTCTCTTTTTAGTAAAACATGCTACAAGTTCTCAACACATGAGTCGAATTTTTCAAAGAGACAGAGAGGAGCGAGGCAACCCATTTTTATAGGGAGAGTTGGGGGTCAGGGGTGTCTTTGGTGTGATTGGGGCAGGAGGGTGTGTCATGATGGCTTCACCATTAATGGTGAACAGTTCGGGTCGGGCTAAGTCAGGGGAGAAGAGACAAGCAGAGAAGGGAAGTCAAGAGAGCAACAGTGGAAGGTTGCTTGAGTAGACAGCGAGAGAGGCAGCCAAGCTCAAGTGGGAAGGAGCAGGAGGAAGAAAGGACGAAACGACAGAGAGCCGACAGGAGAGAAGGAAGGAAAAGGAGAAAAAGAAAAGAAAGAAATAGGAATGTCCGAGAGAGAGAGAAAATCGGGACAGATGGGATGGAAAGGGAAGAGAGAAGGTGAAAGGAGACGATGGAAAAAGAGAAGGCATTTAATGCCTGTCAGCAAGGGCGTGGGTCTCGAGGGAAAGAGGGAAGAGAGAGATCGACAGTGAGAAGGAAAGAAAGAGGTGTGATGATGGGTAACGGATCCCTAGGAGATTTAATTAAAGGGAGAGAGGGGATGATGTGGCAAAGGAGGGAGAAAGGGCGCAGGTCAGAGCAGAGAGAAGTAGATTGGAGGGGTGCTGATTTCGAGAGAGGGAGAGTGTAGTGTAGTGCTAAAACCCAAACGGGTCCCGCCCGACCCGTCCCGTCCGCGTCTTTTACCCGCCCAACTCGCCCGTTGACCAAACCCGTTG